>APFE030888020.1:61912-84044 GCA_000404065.3 Pinus taeda | reverse complement strand
ACTCAGAAATGGTCAAAACTGGACCATACTGAATACCCAGTGCAGAGGGTGCGATGCATATCACCTTCCCAGTGTAAAGGGTGTGAATCATACTAAATGGCCCCTCTGTAGGGTGCAATGGGTGAGAATGGACAAATGGCAGAGACAGTTTAGGAGGTGGAAGATCATGGAATCTTCCAGAAGCTTCCCCTCTAACACTTGCCTCTCCATTTTCGGCCAGGGATGAGTAAGAGATCATCAATCTCCAAGTGGAATCAAGAACTATCAGAGAGAGGACACTAATCAAAAACCCAGAAGATGAATCACCCCCTACAATCATCTATATATGGATCCCTCATCACAGAGATCCAGAGGCTGGAATCTTGTATCTTGTAGAGAAGTGTTGTTGGTTTTCTTGGTGTAACTTCATAGTGTTGGGTGATCTAAGCTTTACTTGAGGTGAAGAAGGGCTTTCTTGCTGGAGGATGATGCTAGGTCATAACATATGGTTGTAATCCTCTTTCTACTCTTGATCTTAATAAATCTATTCAAGTTTTCCTCCATATTCTTGTATGTTTCATTATATATGCATTGGTATGGTTAACACATATCTGGTCCTGTGTTATTTATGAATATAGATCTCTGTTCTTTGATAGTAGTATGTTGCTTTGATTCCACAGGTGCTCTTTGAAGCTGGGTAGATGAAGAAGAAGCGGCAAAGGTCTATCAGGAAGGAGAGGAATCAAACAAGGAAACCAAGCGCAAGGCTAAGGTTGGTCTCCTTTGTTCCACTCTTATCTATTTTCATAAAGGAAAGCGAAAGTAGACTTTACTTGTTTGTTTCTAAGATAGCTACCAGTCTTAGTGGGAATAGCAGCTCCGAGTGGACACTATTCCCTGTAACACCTAGGCAAGGAGACACTATCTTGTAGTGTAGAATCCAGTCTATCTAGGTGCTCCCTAACATAGTTTTTGACATACAAGCCTGCGCTGGTACGAGGGTGAAAAATTCAAACCCTAGGGGCCCTAAAAACCCTAAAAACTTGTAGGAAATAGTAAAATAATGATATGAAAAGAAATAGGATGGGAAGATCTCCTACCTGGTCGAGATGGCACGAGAAATGATCCACAAAATCTCTCGCAATCATCTGATGAAGATCGAGGTAAAAAATAGGGTTAGAGCACAAACCAAATGGTAAATTTCAAATGGTGAAAATAATAGTATTTACCTATTTTTACCAATGAAATAGGTATGTTTAATCCGTTTGGTGTTTCTTTGAACATATTTACATTTGACTTATAGAATTTGATGTGCACAATCGTGAATTGTACTTTGACCATAGAGCATATTTTTATCTCTTTTTCGAGCTCTATTAAACATCAAAAAAGGAACCTCCTTGGAGTCCTATCTAAGCTCTATTTAGACTCTCAAAATATGAAAAGATTGTCGAGCATTGTCCTTTTCTTCTCGGTAACGGATTGGAAATGACATCTACTCAGTATAAGTTTCACCCTTTTTTGGGTTGAGATAGATTATCTACGAAAAAGGAACACATTGACCGAACATGGTCAATAGGTTCTCTCTTGTATTGTTTTACCCTTTTTCAGACTTGAGAGACTAATATACGAAAAATAACTTGTGGAGTTTTCATTTTGTCCCTGTTCAAACTCTCTAAACATGAAAAGGACTGAGTTATCATTGTCATTAGACTCGTTAAAACATCAAATAATGACAAACTTGTCCATCATGACAAGACCGAGTTTCACCTTCACTAGACTCGTTAAAACATCACATAGCAATGGATTCAGCTGAATGATGAAATTATACAACAAGCATATGTTATCCTCCTCAATCTTCATAAAATTAAAGAGGTACTGGTTAGCAATTACTGGGGAAAATGGGAAAAGGGGTAAACCACTTTATGGCAACAGGTTGCTCTTGAACATGACACTTTCAGTTCATCCTTGTGACTATTTGGGTTGGGTTATCTACTTGATGGTTAGCATACCTCAGTATATCATGCCATCCATTACTTTTGTTTTGGGTCAATGCTGGCAATCCATTCATTGTTGTCGACATGTTCAAGAGAAGTCACTTAGTTTAAAATTCATCCTTTGCAATACTCATAAACCTTCATTTTCATTACTGCCATTCCTGAACCTTGTGTCGTCAGTCAAATTCCATCTCCAAAATCATTACACTCGTTTTGTGTCATTGATGTGGGATACATCAAGGCCCTCCTGCAATGAGTTGATTCTTGTCAACATCAGTACATTATCCAAGAAGTTGAATTAGAAACACCCTTCCAGTACCTTGAGGCTTGCATACATCAATGGCAGGTTTCTCACTTCCAATGATAAGTTGACATCATTGGCCTTCAATCAAAAGACTTTATATGGTGTTTGACATCAAAACATCCATTCACACCATGCAAAATGTATTGCAGTACCTTGAGGATCATTATAATTATCAGTGATTTATCTCACGTCTGTTAACTACTTACATCATTGGCTGGTAATCGAATGGTGTCTTCCCATGTTCAAATTTAGATCACATATTTGCATTGTTAGACTCATACTTGAACGAATGATTGAATGAGATAGAAGACCCTGGATCTAGTTTCATCCATCTGGGCTACGATTTCAGGAAAAGTATGAAGTGATCCATACAATGGCTTTACATTGATGGTCATTCCGATCATGGGTATTTATATGTAGACAACTACCTATGTACTTGTAATGAAATTTCATATGTTGAGCATGGGTATGCCTTCCCTCAGCGATTCATGAGAAAAAATCAAAATAGCATGATAATATGTATTGTAATCGATGCAAGTCAGCAACCACTTCAGAACCTCCTCATCACATTGTAAATCATATCAGTCGACATCATTATTTTTGACTTCATGCTTTAGGGGGAAGCTGTTACAAATCCATTTGGGCACATCACTCCCATCATTCAAATCAGTACCATTAGGGCTCATCAAACCCTAACTCAGTAGCTACATTCCCTAGACAAGTCACCATTTTGAATGCCTCCTTTCCTAAGAGTTTCTTGGCCAGAAACCCTCCAGAAATGCCTACATGACGAACCAACGTAGCCTTGGATAGGGGTAACCCTCCATAAATGCCTCCTTCACAAACCAACATAGCCTTGGATAGGGGTAAGTGCACTTCAGTGTAGGTAGGCCCATGTCATGGTGCTTTTTGTTATTCTCCTAGGTGTCATATTTCATGATTGACTGATGAAATGCCAAATATGTTCATCCTTTACATGCTCCAAAGGTTCCATATTTTGAAAAAAAACAAAAAATTAAAAAAATAAAAAGAGGGTATGCCCTAAAAGAAAGATCAAAGGGAAAAAAGAGTGAATTGGTCAAAAGAAAAGGAAATGAACCCCAAAGATAAGACCAAAAAAGCGTGCAAGTCCAAATACCATTGTTGTTCTATGTTCTGTGAATAAGAGTTTCAGTTGCAATTTGTTAGAATCCATACCGAAACTGATGAATGGCCAAATAGCTTAATCTTGGCCAGTTCATGTTTAAATTTCCTGTTATAGAAATAGACAACAAAATCTGTCCAAACAGTTCAAGCTTGGCAGATAACTAATCAGATAGAGAAACAAGGGTGCTCAACAGCTAAATCTGAGCCCCTGGAAGAAATAAGGGCAGACTTAGATAGGATGGCAGCTAAAAGAAAAGAAAAGAGTAAGGGTTTGCTAATTTAAATGCACCCAAAGAAAAACAAAGAAAAAATGTTAGGTGTAATAGGCTGGGTAGGTAGTTTTGATGTTGCAGAAGCAGGTTTATGAGTAATTTTGTCTTTTAAAGGTGATTCATCTCATAGGATATCATAAGCACCTTGGAAACTAGGTGGTGACAGATGAAATGAAGCATGTCTAACTTCCCTTCACATTTCTCCCAAAGCCACTCACTAACCTCCCCACAAGAATATTGAGATCTGCTCAATGCTCCTAAATCACTTCATTTCATGAAAAGATTAAGTGAAACTTTGTTTCTTCTTAGGTTAACAAAGCCACATTTCTTGTGTAAAATCCTCTTGGTCCATCATCCTAAACTATCCAACTACATAGTTTGGCGCCCTTTCATTTTCCTAAGCCTAAGTTTTTGACTCTTTAACTTAGCGCTTTTTGATTCAAAACATATGTCTCATTTTTAACATATTAACTCTATTATGTAAATCCCTTATAAATCTTTCCCCATGCCCGTATTATATTTACAATAAAACCCCCAAACCTTATTATTCCTGCCCCGGTTTAGTTATAAGCCATGTTATTCTATTTTCGGGAATTAATGGTTCATTTGGAACCATGTAATAACCCTTCGCGTGACCATGGGATTTATTTAATATTTGGTTAAATAAGTAACCAAACCCTCCGATAGCCAAAGGTCATACCCACCCACAGCAAAAAATATTATTTTAATATGGTGGGCCCACACTGTTTGAATCCCACGCCATAACCCTCCGCCCACTCCTTTCACCGCCAACCGTTGGATTTGGGCTCGCCCATCCAATGGCCTAGATCCATATCATGACACCCTTTCCTGCCAACCTTTAGCACCCGAGGGATGGTGGTATTGCCGCCGTACCATGGGACAGGTGGCGGCCTCCCGTAGTGCTCGTTGCCCTCCCCTCCGATACCACCTTTGTCCAAAAGCGGTGCGGGGCCCAAACCGCTTACTGCCCCTTGC
Source organism: Pinus taeda (assembly GCA_000404065.3). Classification (NCBI taxonomy): domain Eukaryota; kingdom Viridiplantae; phylum Streptophyta; class Pinopsida; order Pinales; family Pinaceae; genus Pinus; species Pinus taeda. The sequence goes on along the minus strand of APFE030888020.1, from coordinate 79,353 downwards.
TACCTCATCCATGACGTCACCTCTGCGTCAGCACCACATCACCCCGCTACACAATAAGCCATTACATCACGCTGACGTCATCTTAAAAAAAGGGCGCCAAAAGCCCGCCAAACCAATTTTTGTCAAAAAACCCGTGAAATGTGTCGTTTTCGCTCATTTCTATTGGTTGCTTTCACGAGACCGGTGCATATGAATTTCGTCAAAGCCGCTACCAGAGCTCTAGTCCACCACCCTGGCTAGCCTAATCCATCATCCCACTCTGCAAATTCGTCATCCAAACCTGCAAATTACTCCAGTGCACTGTTAAAAACAGGTATTTACCATAATCCTGCTTCTAAACCCTGTGAATTTCGGTTTTCTCTGCAAAATTGCCCAAAGGACCCAAATTCTTGTTAAATTCACCATATTGCCTTCAAATAAGCACACCAGAACCACTGCTCTTTTGCCCATTTTTACCAAAAAACCCTACAGACTTTGTTTTCCTCTACAAAGTTCACCTAGTGAGCTAAGTTCAAATCCACTGTGGTATGCAATTCCTGGAGAAAAGCCCCACAACTGTTGTTTTACCTACTTTTGTTGAAAAAACCCAAATTCCAATTTTAAAAATCACAGAAAATTGAGCAATTGAAGCTCTAGTGGCCCTGAACATTGCTCCCCTCAGTGCAACTCACAAAGAGTTAGAGTGGTTGCCCTTGGCTGATAAGGATTTTCAAATACAGGACTTAACTGATGACAAAAACCACCTCCAAGCATTCTATGAAATTAGGAACAATCACCTAAATAAAATTGATCTCTATGGGATATGGGAATCAAATTTGCCCAGATACTACCTTCCCTCAGTGAATGTACTCCCAGCTGTTATCCACCTATGCGGTGCCAATTATGAACCTACTCAGAGAGCAGTTATGACTCCAACTGGAACAGACCTCTTTCATATAACTCCTGAGTCCATAAATGAAATGTTACACTTCAAGCCCACTCAGCCTCTGGCTCCTCTTTCCATGGGATATTTGCTGGAGCAAGGCTCTAAACTATCCACTGCAGAAATAGTCTGGATTGCCAAGGTATTTATGAGACCAGATTGCCAATCGAGAGAGCCACCTCCTTTTCACCATGTCTAGTTCAATGAAGCTGGAAGATTCATTATTGATATGATATCCTATGTTCTGGGATTCAAGACAAGTGAATATGTTCATGAGACTATTTTAGCTTTGTTGTCCATATTTATCCCATGACATCCTCTTGTTGTCAAATATGATTTTGCTACTTTCATTGCCAACAAGATCCATGAGCAATTCATAAATCTAGACAGTGAAGGAGTCTTCAAGTATACATCTTACATATGTCATCTGTTCTTATACTACCAAACAGACAATTTTCAGTTTCCTATCAAAAAATTGGATGCTAAAGGAGAGAGAAGGTCTGTGATATTTTGGACCTCAGTATTCCACCATGTTTCTGACTCTCCTTACACTTACTGTGAGTTCATTGATTTGTTTATACATCCAGTCTCCTCTCTGCTGATGAGAACTCCTCCTCCCAGACTCTTTGATGATATGCAGAAAATTTTACAGCTCTCAAAAGCTACAAAATAGGTGACTGGTACTTCTACTAGAATCAAACTGAGATAAGGATATATCGCTGTGAGTTGTGCCCTTACAAACTTCCAAAATATGTGCCTATGAGACTTTTTGCTCTTGAATATTTCAGGCAATTTATCAAATCAGATTTGACTCATTTTTATGGTGCCAAGAAAAAAGCTCAGCTGAAATTAAGAAACCAGTTAGGCCCCTTCATCATTAACAAAAAGGAAGCATGGCAAGATGCTGACAAGATATTGGGTGAACAAATCAAATTAAAGAGGAGCTTTTGGTGGATACCCTATGACCCAAATGGATTTATTTGTGAAAGAAAAGTAAAAAACAGGTTATCAGCCTATCAACATTATAGGATCCCTGAAATAGAGCAATTTGCCAATAAAAATGAGTGGGTAGAGGGCACATTAATTGAAGAAGTCACTGAGGATGAAAAGATGGAACAAGCAATGAAAAATATTGAAAAGACCCTTGATCTATACTCTTTTGGATAGGTGCCTTTCAAACTACCTCAGCAAACCGGAGTGGGAAAATCATCTGGTGAAACTTCACAGCAACCTGCCCAAGAAAGCACTACACTAGCTGCAGGGACATCCAAAGGAAAAGAAGTGCTGGATTCATAGCAACACATAATGACAGATCAACCAACATCATCAAAATAGCAAGGCCAAGGGAAAATTCCTCCTATCCAGACCAAAGCACTAGAGGTACCAACATTACAGACTCCTCTAAATGAGGAAAAGGGAAAGAAAAGGGACAGAGCAGAGACCACACCTGTAAGTGGACTAGCAGAGCAACCAGAGGCAAAAAGGCAGAGAGTGGATCCTCTAGCTGAAGAGGAAATTATTGAGGAAACCATAGAAAGCCTAAGAGGCGAGAGGACAACCAGCCCACAGAACTCTCCGGTAATAGAAACATCTACTAGCCCTCATAGGCAGGAAGGAAGTTTCCTCCACAAGGCCGCAAAGCAAACAAGGTTCTAATATCAAAAGAACATTCACGGACATCAAGGCCCAGAATGAGCCAATAAGACTGCAACTTTATGATCAATTTCTCAAGATGACCCCCACCAAACAGCAAAGGTTAATGTCTACATATGACATTAAGGAAGATAAAATGAACTTGAATCACTTTAAGCCTAAAGTGCAACAGCCACAGTCAGCTGCAGACTATATTAGAACAAATCTGGAGGTCCTTGCCAAAGACATCCATCATCTGGACTAGATTGAGTTGCACAAGAAAACTGGAGAAATGGTCTACTCTACATTGGCAGACAAGGCAATGTTAGCTCAGAAATTGCAGAACTCATTGAACAGCACATCTGCCCAGCTAGAATTGGAGAAGGCATCTTCTTTAGCCAAGGACAATAGGATAAAGTCCTTGGAAGAAATTATCATTGAGCTGGGACATGATCCCAAGGATGCCAAAGGAATTAAAACATTGATGAAGAAAAAAGAAGAGGACATTGTTTCCCTCAGGAGACAACTGAAGCTACCTATTACTATGCATCCACAAACTTCGGAGATTGTGCAGGAAAAAGTAGAGGAATACATGATGGACTTGCTGATGAAAATGAATGAGATACTAAGTGAGATAGAGCAGGCTTTGGAAAAAGCTTTACAAGATAAACAGGGAGAGTCGACCTCCCAGCCACCTCAAATAACTCCAACATTCACAACTTCTCCTCCTACGGTTACAACAACAGTGCCTCCCACTGTCCCAACAACATTAGCATCAGCAATAGGTACATCAGCAACAACAACAACAGTAGGTAGCAGCACTACCATGACCACTGAGGAGTTGATAAAAGCTATGGAGGATTTAAAACTCCATGTATCAGAATTAAAAGAGGCCAAAGAGAAATTGGCAAAGTTAGAAGTAAATTATGAAAAATCTAAAATGATTGTGGCAGAAAAGACAAGAGAAGTAAAGGCATTAGAGAACAAAGTGAAAGCATTGGAAAAGGACCTCTCTTTAGATAAACCTCTGGGAGAAATCAGAGGAATTTTGTGGGCTAACATCAGTGAATCCATTAGTAATATATGGAGATCCATTCAGGTTATATATGAGCAGATGGACTTAATAGCAGCAGCCCAGGTGGAAATTCAAAAGGCCAGAAATCTATTGGGACATAAGCTCGAACATTCCAACAAGCTAATCCATTGAACACTAAAACCAAGGAAGAACTAGCAGCATTGGACATCAAAGACAGGACAGGAACCATCCTAACAATTAAAAGAGTTCTGACCATGAGAACCCTGATGCAGAATTTGGAGAGGAAGAGCCAAGACATGCAAGTGGAGATAAATTCTTTTGTAGAAAAATTTGCAGTTTTGCATGAACGGGGCTTACCAAGCCTGGTGGGAAACAATGAACGCCTGTTGAGACAAGCCGAGCACCAGCTCAGGTTGAATAGACATGTTGCTGATCAAGTAAATGCGTCATCAAGTACTCCAGCAGAGAAGACCCTTCCATCTGGCCAAACTCTTTACAACAACTTGGAAAATCTATTTTATATAGAACATGAAGTAAAACATCTTTTTTAGGCCCAGCCTAACTTTTACAGGTACACAGACGCTGATGAAACTTTGATAAATCTACAAAGACATCAGTTACCAGAAGAACAATGGTGGCAAGTTATGATGGAAATCCTGTAGGCGAGTTTCAAACTTTTGGTTTTCCAGGATATAATAGATATCATAAAGCAGATAAAGGGAATGGGTGAGAGTCTCGCAGAGCTGCAATCTATCAAATCAAAATTAAATACACCTGAGGAAGATGAGGTAGCAGCGTGGAATATCAGTGGAAACAGCCACTGGCCGACTCACCGAGCTTACAGTCAACGCATATCACCAACTGACCAACCAGCACAACAGCATTTACTTCTGCATTGATTTCTCCCTGTTTCCAAGACCATTTACTTCTCCTGTAAAGTAGGTAGAAGAAGTTATTACTAGATGTTATCTCTTTGAGATATTTTGTAAACATTTTTGTACAAATACCTCCCCCCAGTGAAGTATTAGGGGTTGGTGATACCTTTCTTAAACTGTGTTGTAACTCTGAAAAATCTTCTGAATAAAAGGCCACTGGAATGCGTTGTTGTTGAACTCTGTGGATGTGGAATTGATGGCAGAGGACTATGTTATAGAATTCTTGAATTATTTCATGGGTCAATAAGTCTTTCTAACTTATGTTTTACAGTTTCTGTGTCTTCTATGTCATATATGTTTCATATTCTAGATAACAGGGAAAAAGAATAACTCAGAACTTGCTTGATTGCACTCTATGTTCAATCTCTGCTATTATTAATGTTTTCTTCAGAATTAGCATAAACAAGAATTCTTAACTGCTCTTGTTTCCCCTGGTTCTTACATATTGATTTAATGCTAAGAAATTCTTAATTGCTACTTAGTCATAATCATTTACTTTCCTTCTGTCTACATGATGAAGGATTCTTAATTGCCCTTCACCCACAAATTCCATTCCACTTGATTTCAGCCTTTGAATTGTTCCATGATTGTTACCCTGCTCTGTAGTACCACTCTTTGTCAAAGAAACCATATCTAGCAGTTCATCCTCATAGACTCCATTAGCCCAATGGACTGAAGTTCTCAAATTTACAGCCCTGTTCTATTGAAAATCACCATCCAACAATCAAACAAACCCTTGTACTTCATAACTAGCCTAACATACTTTAAAAAACAAAGCTAAATTTTAAAGAGAGAGCCCTCTCTAGATGCAGATTGGCTAGAATCTATGTTCAAAAGATTGGTCTGTGGTTACCTCAGCTGTATTCCATTTTCGACAACTTTTGGGAACAACCTGAGTGATAATATCATTGGTGACTCCACTGGGGACCTGAATGATTGTTTGTTACTGCTGTCTATTTTCTAAAGCTATAGATGGAGCCTGAAGTTAGCCAGGTAGCCTTTGAAATTGTTTTTGCTATGCAATTACAAGAGTAAATAAAATCCGCTTTAGTCTATATCCAACCTAGTTTTAGGTTTTTAACAGCTCTCTCAAAGACTTGATCAGTTTCCTTTTTTCAATAGATCTTTAGGAAAATTCAAGATTCTCATGAAAACTTGCTAAAAACATATTGTGAAAAGTTGTATTCTTCAAATATTTCAAAACAAACAAACAAAAATATAATCAGAAGCTGGATCCAAAGAAGAAGATTTGTTATACCATATCAAATCCAAATCCAAATCCTCCACTTATCTTTGAAAATCCTAATTTGATCACTAAGAACCTTGGAAGCTGAGATAGTCAAGAAAATTCTGCTGATTTAAACCTTAACACACCTCAGCAAAGCCCCATCCAAACTGAGCTTACTGCTGGAAAAACACAAGTCCTTTCTTCCATTACTGTTGCTTCTCCTAGTTCACCATCAACAATTCAAACCATCTTTTTCACTCCCCCATCCACTGTACAAATTTCAACTGTTATCCCTGTTCTTCCAGCTGTTACACTTATCTCTACAGATATGGCAAATCGATATGCTCCCCTGCAATTACCTGCAAATCCAGGGGCTATGCCTCAAGATTATCATAGAAAAATTACATATTTTGATGGTACTGGCACCTATACAGCTCAACAACATACCAAGAAGATGAAATATTATTTTGAGAACTATGAAATTGATAATGATGATGTCAGAATGAAGATCTTTGTCCAAAGTTTAATTGGTGATGTGAGGACCTGGTTTAGGGCACTCCTTGCAAATACTATTGCTGATCCAGAAGCCCTTTATCAAACTTTCTTGAACATATGGGAAAAGAAGAAGAACCCATTACACATCCTATCAGAATATGAAAGCTTGAAAAGAGGCCCACAAGAAACTGTTCAAGATTACTGTGCCATATTTAATAATGTGTACAATGCTATTCCTCAAAATATTAGGCCTCCACCAGACTTGGTCTTGATCAAATTCCCTAATGGATTTGATTCTGACGTGGCTTACTAGCTCAGGGAGAGAGCTCCTCCAAGCTTAGAAGACATGCAGAGTATATTGTGAGTGTAGAGGCAAATCTGATTTCTAAATGAGCTCGGGCTAGAGCTGAAAGGAGAACACATTTCAAAGAAGAACCCTCTGCATTTGAACAAAAGTTAGATGCAATTATTAAAGGAATGGATAGAATGGGTGATAGAGTAGAAACAATTTAGAGGAAATCCTCTTGGGAGGGTCAACCAAGTAACACCAGAAGAAATCCAAACTTCAGGAAAAATGAGAATCCTAATACTGAAAAGGTTGGTCCTGACCAAAACATCAGATCTCCATACCAGGAAAACTATGCTGAAGCTTCAACTTCTAGTGAGCCAACAGAGGACACTCAAATTAACTTAATGGGTCTAAACAGTGAACAACAAATCTTTTTAACCTAGGATGATCAAGAAGCTCATACCTTTAATCAATTTCAGACCAAATCGGGGGAATCATTTGATTTTAGAGAAGGATATGATGCAGCTGTCTACGAGGTCCACAAGCAATATAAGCTGAGAAGCAGAACAATAGATTTCCCTGAGCCTAGTAAGCAGAAAGATGCCAAGCAGCCTAGAAAAGAAAAGTTTAATACCCCCTATGCAACTCCCTGTTAGAAAAAACTTCAACCCAAAAGAACCAAAGGTTGAGGACATATCAGACAACCAACCATCAGACAGTCAACCTTCCACTTCCTTTCCTCCCAAAGAAAATGCAAAGGAACCTCCTTAAATTGATTTTGAGGTGGATTCAAAGAAGAAAGCATCGAAAACACAACAGAAAAAAGAAAACCTTGCTGTCCGAAATGCAAAAATTCAGATAGAAAAACCTTTTAACCTTGAAACCGAAATAGGCAAATTGAATATAGCCATTCTGTTGTCTGAATTGGCTAAACATAATGTCTATAGACAACAAATCAGCAGATCACTACAAATTTCAAAACACAAGGATGCAGTAAATGTCCTAGATGACCAACCAGAATTAATTTTTGGCCCTAAAGTAAATGGCAAATTAGTAGATGGAGGTGTTCCTCCCTTTTATGTGAGTCTGAATATTCATGACAAACTACTTCACAATGAAATATTTGATTCTGGAGCTTCCCATAATTTAATGCCCAAATCGATGATGGAAAAATTGGACCTAGATATCACCATACCATACAACGACTTGTTCTCCTTTGACTCTACCCAGCTCAGGTGTCTAGGGTTAATCAAAGATTTATGTGTATCTCTAGTACAATACCCTGCCAAGACCATTTTAATGGATGTAGTGGTAGCTGATATCCCACCAAAATATGGAATGCTTTTATCTAGATCTTGGGGTGCAAAGCTCCAGGGATATTTACAGTTGGACATGTCCTATGCCACCATCTCAGTCTTTCGCTAGCCAAAGAGATTATATAGGGAAACTTTGATGAAATATGTGGTAAGCACCCAGGAGAAACCCCAAAATTTTCCCATCTATTCCATCCATTCCGATATGGACTCTTTCATCCTATTCAATGCTGAAATTTTCCCTCCAACTAATGACAAGATTTTAATATCAGCATAAGGGAAAAGCATAAATGAAGAATCTATTGCTCAAACTCTAGAAATTGTTGAAATAATTGATATAATGGACACACAAGGGAAATCACATCAAACTGAAAATCCAAATTTTCCTACAAATCAAATCATTGAGGCCCCTAATACTGACTACAAACATGAAACCCTATGGTATTTGGAATTTGATGGATCTGTCAACAAACTAGGAGCAAGGGCAGGGATTTGGATACATAACATGGAAAATGACCATGCTGAAGGACATGCATACACGTTGAATTTTAGGTGCACAAAAAACATGGCTGAATATGAAGCCCTCCTGCTAGGACTCAAATTGATCAAAAGTCTAGGGGCGGTTAGGATATTAATTTTGGGAGACTCTGATTTGGTTATTCAAGAAATGAAAGAAACCTTCCTCACAAAGGATCTCAGGTTAAGAGCTTATAGAGGGGCAGTAGTTGAAATAATTAATACCTTTCTAGAATCACAACTTGCCAAAATTCCAAGGAAACACAATTTGCATGCTCACAGTTTGGCAACGTTTGCCAGCACTTGTAAACTGCCATTTCAGCCTAATCATCATTTTACAGCAGATATTAAACATAGGCCAACTATACCTGACAATGTTAAAAATTGGCAAGTGTTTGACAATAACACTCAGATTAATAATTTCCTAAATTTAATAGAAGAATTTTCCAGCACAAATATAGACACAGGTACTGTTGATAAAGATGATCAAATAGACAAAATTGAAACTCACATTTCAGCTCAAACTATAAATCAAATTCTAAATCCAACAAAATTTACCAGGAAAGAATTACAAGAGCTAAAAGAAATAGACTTTGATGAAACTGTTGAAGGAGAGTCTGATGTAATTGATTTAAAGGACATTTTTTTACCCACAGGCTTGACTCCTCTGGAAGACATTTTTTATTCAAATGGCATCCCAAGGAAGCCCAAAATGCAGCCTTTAAACAAAAAAATTGAGGACTGTAATATAGGAAATCAGCAAAATCCTAAAATGATAAAATTGTCTAAAACTTTGCCTCCTGATGAGAAGTTGAAATATATTGAATTGTTTAAAGAATTCCAGGATGTTTTTGCATGGAGTTATGAAGATCTTAAGTCCTATGATACTTCTGCAATTTAGCATACAATACCCCTCAAAGAAAATCAAAAACCTTTCAAGCAAAAACTTAGAAGGGTCAACCCGGTACTCCTTCCTCTAATTGAAAAGGAAGTCAAAAGAATGTATGAAGCTGGGAATTGCACCCATTAGATTTTCAGAATGGATCTCAAATCTAGTGCCCACTAGGAAGAAAAAAGGAGAAATAAGACTGTGTGTTGATTTTAGAAATCTGACCAAAGTCCCTTTGAAAGACCACTATCCCTTACCCAAGATGGACCACATTTTACATAGGGTAGTGGGAGCTTCTAGAAATTCACTGCTAGATGGATTTTCAAGCTTCAACTAGATTTTAGTTCACCCTGATGACCAAGATAAGACTGCTTTTACAACACCTTGGGGAACCTTCAAATATGTAAAAATGCCATTCGGACTCAAGAATGCAGGGGCAAATTTTCAACGGGCCATGGACATAGCTTTTGCTAAAGAAATTCATGATTTCCTGGTCATATACCTAGATGATCTCACTGCCTTTTCCAAATCAGATCAGGAACACCTATATCATCTCAGACAAGTGTTTTTAATCTGTAGAAAATATGGTATATCACTAAACCCAAAGAAATCATTATTTTGCCTACAAGAGGGCAAACTTTTAGGTCACATCATCTCCAAAGAAGGCATTAGAATAGATCCAGACAGAATACAAGCCATTCTGCAAGTTCTTCACCCTAGAAATATCAAAGAACTTCAAGATTTCCTAGGGAAAATTAATTTTCTAAGAAGATTCATACCCAACTTGGCTGAATTAATAAGATTGCTGAATAATATGCTAAAAAAGGATTCCAAGGTAAAATGGACAATAGAAGCTAAACAAGCATTTGAAAAAATCAAAATAGCTTTAACTAAAACACCAGTCCTTACAAGCCCGAAATTTGACAGAGACTTTATAATCTTTTCCTTTGCATCAGAACATACTATTGTTGTTGTCCTATTATGGAAAGATGACCAAGGGTGTGAAAAACCCATAGCTTTTTTCATCAAAGCGCTTAGAGATGCACCACTTAAGTATCAAATCATGGAGAAACAGGCTTATGCCCTGGTAAAAGCTATTAAGGACTTCAGAGTTTATATCTTATACTCTCATATAATAGCTTATGTGCCAAATATTGTTGTCAAGGATATTCTAACTCAAGAAGGAATTGAAGGCAAAAGAGGCAAATGGATAGCTAACATTCTGGAACACGACATTGAAATTAAACCAACAAAATTGATAAAGGGACAAGGATTAGCTAACTGATGACTGAAACCAATTTTCAAGCCCTTACATAAATGAACTGGATAATGAACATGAGATGGCGACTCCACAGATCAATCAAGCCTTTTTACAATCACCTTGGTATGTTGATATAATTTATGTATTGTTAAACCCTGCAGGCTCCTCCAGGGTTATCCAAAACTAAAAAGAGATTTCTGAAAATGAAAGCTTCAAAATTTTGTATTTTAGATAATGTTTTATTTTGGAAAAATCATGAAGGCATTTTACTAAGTTGCTTAACAAAAGATGAAACTGACAAAGTGCTGAAAGAATTTCATGCAGGGGATTTTGGTGGACATTTGTACTAGAAATCAACTGCTGATAAAATCCTAAGGGCTGGATTTTATTGGCCCACCCTATTTGTTAATGTAAAGAAATTTTTAACTACTTGCCATAAATGTCAAATCTTTGAAGGCAAAATAAAGCTTCTACCCCTACCCCTCAGACCAATTTCCACATAAAAACCTTTTCAACAGTGGGGTTTGGACTTCATTGGGGAAATTCATCCTTCCTCATCAGGCTAGCATAAATGGATTTTTACTGCAACAACCTACTTCACCAAGTGGATAGAAGCCATCCCTTGTAGACAAGCTAATGATTCAGTGATCATGCAATTTTTAGAGACCAATATCATGTCTAGATTTGGTTGTCCAGAAAATATTATAACTGACAATGCTACTGCTTTTAAATCCGAAAGAATGATCAATTTTTGTCATAAGTACCACATTGCCTTAGGCCACTCCACAACCTATTACCCTCAAGGTAATGGTCTAGCTGAGTCATCAAATAAAACCCTGATCAATATCATCAAGAAAGTGTTGGAGGAAAACAAGAAAAACTGGCATAAGAATCTTATCAATGCACTATGGGCAGATAGATTGACTACAAAGAGATCCATTGGAACAAGTCCATATGAATTAATTTATGGCATGAAGGCTGTATTCCCTTCATCTTTGGGAGTCTCTGTGATGAAGCTGCTGTAAGAAGTATGGGCAGAACCCAATGACATTTAGAGAAGAATCAATCAGATCATTTATTTATAGCAGACTAGAGAAAAAGTGTATCAAAGATCTCAAGTTCTACAAGAAAAACTCAAGAAAATATTTGACAAGAGGACAAAGGCAAAGGATTTTTTCATAGGAGACAAGGTACTGAAATGGGATTCCAGAAGGGAAGATAAAGGAAAACATGGGAAGTTTGACTTCCTATGGAAGGGACCTTTTACTATTCAGGCTACACAAGGAAACAACACCTACTTTTTGAAAAGCTTGGATGGTACAGAAGCAGAGGGTGGGCATTTCAATGGTCGGTTGCTAAAGAATTATTTTGATCCAGTTTGTTGAGATGTCAAGACTCCAACTTGTACATAAGAGTGTTTACTTTCTGTAGTTTATTATAGTGATAATATAGGAAGGAATATGTATGAAATCTTGAGCAAACGGTCAAGGAACTGTGCTACCTTTTTTTGTTACTTTTTAAGTTTATCATAAATTTAAGAAGAACACTTGGGAGCTGAAAATATGAAAACAAATATTCAGACAAACTATCCAAAACAGAGCTGCAATTGTTTGAATGAGCTCATGAAAAATGTATATATGTTGCAGAGGTACAATATTGTTTATTTGCAGCAATGGAGAAATTTCAAAATGTAGCAAGAATTGGATAGGAGGCCATCTGACCTGTTGTTCTTGACTTTTCACTAGAAAAAGCCATCCCCAAGTGGAGCCGGTGTTATGCTCCTATACCAATAGGTGTCATATTTCATGATTGACTGATGAAATGCCAAATATGTTCATCCTTTACACGCTGCAAAGGTTCCAAATTTTGAAAAAAAAAAACAAAAATTAAAAAAATGAAAAGAGGGTATGCCCTAAAAGAATGATCAAAGGGAAAAAAGAGTGAATTGGTCAAAAGAAAAGGAAATGAACCCCAAAGATAAGACCAAAAAAGTGTGCAAGTCCAAATACCACTACTGTTCTATGTTTTGTGAATAAGAGTTTCAGGTGCAATTTGTTAGAATCCATACCTAAATTGATGAATGGCCAAACAACTTAATCTTGGCGAGTTCATGTTTAAATTTCCTGTTTTAGAAATAGAGAACAAAATCTGTCCAAACAGTTCAAGCTTAGAAGATAACTAATCAGATAGAGAAACAAGGGTGCTCAACAGCTAAATCTGAGCCCCTAGAAGAAATAAGGGCAGACTTAGATAGGACGGCAGCTAAAAGAAAAGAAAAGAGTAAGGGTTTTCTAATTCAAATGCACCCAAAGAAAAACGAAGAAAAAATGTTAGGTGTAATAGGTTGGGTAGGCAATTTTGATGTTGCAGAAGCAGGTTTATGAGTAATTTTGTCTTTTAAAGGTGATTCATCTCATAGGATATCATAAGCACCTTGGCAACTAGGTGGTGACAGACGAAATGAAGCATGCTTATTTCCCTTCACATTTCTCCCAAAGCCACTCAGTAACCTCCCCACAAGGATATTGAGATCTGCTCAATGCTCCTAAATCACTTCATTTCATGAAAATATTAAGTGAAACTATGTTTCTTCTTAGGTTAACAAATCCACATTTCTTGTGTAAAATCCTCTTGGTCCATCATCCTAAACTATCCACCTACATAGTTTGGCGCCCTTTCATTTTCCTAAGCCTAAGTTTTTGACTCTTTAACTTAGCGCTTTTTGATTCAAAGTATGTCTCTCATTTTTAACATATTAACTCTATTATGTAAATCCATTATAAATATTTCCCCATGCTCGTATTATATTTACAATAAAACCCCCAAACCTTATTATTCCCACCCAGGTTTAGTTATAAGCCATGTTATTCTATTTTCGGGAATTAATGGTTCATCTGAAACCATGTAATAACCCTTCGCACAACCATAATTTAATATTTGGTTAAATAAATAACCAAACCCTCCAATAGCTAAAGGTCATACCCACCTGCATCAAAAAATATTATTTTAATATGGTGGGCCCGCGTTGTTTGAATCCCGCGCCATAATCCTCCACCCGCTCCTTTCACCGCCAACCATTGGATTTGGGCTCACCCATCCAATGGCCCAGATACATATCGTGGAACCCTTTCCTGCCAACCTTTAGTGCCCGGGAGATGGTGGTATTTCCGCCGTACCTTGGGACAGGTGGTGGCCTCCCGCAGTGCTCGCTGCCCTCCCCTCCGATACCACCTTTGTCCAAAAGAGGTGTGAGGCCCAAACTGCTTACCACCCCTCGCTACCTCATCCATGACGTCACCTCCGTGTCAGCACCACGTCACCCTGCTACGTGACAAGCCATTAAATCACGCTGACGTCATCCAAAAAAAAGGGCTCCAAAAGCCCGCCAAACCATTTTTTGTCAAAAAACCCATGAAATGTGTTGTTTTCGCTCATTTCTATTGGTTTCTTTCACGAGAAGGGTGCATATGAATTTCATCAAAGCTGCTACCAAAGCTCCAGTCCGCCACCCCGGCCAACCTAATCCGTCATCCCACTCTGCAAATTCGTCGTCCAAACCTGCAAATTAGTCCAGTGCGCTGTTAAAAACAGGTATTTATCGTAATCCTGCTTCTAAACCCTGTGAATTTTGGTTTTCTCTACAAAATTGTCCAAAGGACCCAAATTCTTGTTAAATTCACCGTATTACCTTCACATAAGTGCACGAGAACCACTGCTCTTTTGCCCATTTTTACCAAAAAACCCTACAGACTTCGTTTTCCTCTGCAAAGTTCACCCAGTGAGCTAAGTTCAAATCCACTGTGGTCTACAATTCCCAGAGAAAAGCCCCAGAATTGTTGTTTTACCTACGTTTGTTGAAAAAATTCAAATTCCAATTTTAAAAATCATAGAAAATTGAGCAATGGAAGCTCCAGTGGCCCTAAACATTGCTCCCCTCAATACACCTCACAAAGAGTTAGAGTGGTTCCCCTTGGCTGATAAGGATTTTCAAATACAGGACTTAACTGGTGACAAAAACCACCTCCAAGCATTCTGTGAAATTAGGAACAGTGACCTAAATAAAACTGATCTCTATGGGATATGGGAATCAAATTTGCCCAGATACTACCTTCCCTCGGTGAATGTATTCCCAGCTATTATCCACCTATGCTGTGCCAATTATGAACCTACTCAGAGAGCAGTTATGACTCCAACTGGAACAATCCTCTTTCATATAAATCTTGAGTCCATAAATGAAATGTTACACTTCAAGCCTACTCAACCTCTGGCTCCTATTTCCATGGGATATTTGCTGGAGCAAGGCTCTAAACTGTCCACTACAGAAATAGGCTAGATTGCCAAGGTATTTATGAGACCAGATTGCTAGCCGAGAGAGCCACCTCCTTTTCACCATGTTTGGTTCAATGAAGCTAGAAGATTCATTATTGATATGAAATCCTATGTTTTGGGATTCAAGACAAGTGAATATGTTGATAAGACTATTTTAGCTTTGTTGTCCATATTTATCCCAGAACATCCTCCTGTTGTCAAATATGATTTTGCTACTTTCATTGCCAACAAGATCCATGAGTAATTCATAAATCTAGACAGAGGAGTCTTCAAGTATACATCTTACATATATCATCTGTTCTTATACTACCAAACAGACAATTTTCAGTTTCCTATCAGAAAATTGGATGCTAAAGGAGAGAGAAGGTATGTGATATTTTGGACCTCACTATTCCACCATGTTTCTGACTCTCCTTACACTTACTGTGAGTTCATTGATTTGTTTATACATCCGGTCTCCTTTCTGCTGATGAGAACTCCTCCTCCCAGACTCTCTGATGATATGCAGAAAATTTTACAGCTCTCCAAAAGCTACAAAATAGGTGGCTGGTACTTCTACCAGAATCACAATGAGATAAGGATATATGGCTGTGAGCTGTGCCCTTACAAACTACCAAAATATGTGCCTATGAGACTGTTTGCTCTTGAATATTTCAGGCAATTTATCAAATCAAATTTGACTCATTTTTATGGTGCCAAGAAAAACGCTCAGCTGAAATTAAGAAACCTGTTAGGCCCCTTCATCATTAACAAAAAGGAAGCATGGAAAGATGCTGACAAGATATTGGGTGAACAACTCAAATTAAAGAGGATATTTTGGTGGGTACGCTGTTATCACTTAAGACTACAAGTTCACCTATGTACAAAGATCCATATAAAATTTTTGGTTCAAGTCAATAGGTTTTTAGGTGTATTACTTTAAAATCAGTCTTTTCCAAAGATATTGAGGTAGGTCCTTGTAAAAAAAAAAACCGTTAGTTTCCATCTCCCATAGCATATCTAGTCTTGATTACATCATTCTGACTTTGCACAGTTTCGTAGCACAATATGATTGGCCAGTTTAGCTGCGCAATCATTTTCCACCATTCCTGAGCAGCCATTGCGTAGCGCGGCATGTCATTTCATGATTGCCTGCGCTACGAAATCGGGGATTCGGGTATTTTCTGCAGCATATTGCCTTGAAGTGTCAAATCTTGGGGGGTGAGTCATCAAAAATCGTTCAAATGTGTCAGTCGACATCCCATCTAGATCATAATAGGATTCATCCCGCCATTAGAGATAGGATCACACACATGTCAATTATGTAAATCAATCTTATGAGGTAAGGTGGTGCAATTATGTTTATTCATAACTGCATTCAACGTGCCTATTCTATGGTAAGTGTTTCAAAAAACAAAAGGAAGCCGCCCGAATTCTTATTCAAAAGAGAGACTACTGCAAGCGAGCCCGCATTCTGAAAACCGAAGCTGTTGAGTGAATTGTAATTGCTAATTGAGTTCTCTGTGCAAGAATTTTCTGAGCAAGATGGAAAAATGAGAGCATAGATCCGGGAGATGTTTGAGGACTGAACCAGAGGGACTTGACCTCACGCTTAAGGATGAAGCTGTTGCTCGAGCTTTCAAACAGGCCGGTTGCTGGAGGTTCTATGAGAAACTAAAAGGCGGACACACAGAGGTAACCAAAGCTTTTGCTCTAAACTTTAGCGGCCTGAATTCTAAAGTTGCATTATTAGAATTCCCTGATCTCCACAAGTTATCTCTGCTGTCACTGAGATCCCAAGGAGTGGTTTAAAAACTACAAGTTTGATACAACTCCATGTAAAGAATTTCTGAAAGAGCAATATGTCAACGAGGACCTTTCTAAGGCAATACCCAAGCATTATATCAAAGAGCATTATGCTCTGCTCCTCACAGCTATTCAGAAGTACCTCACATGTGAGGGAAGGTACACTAAAGTATACTCCTACCATTTCAAACTTCTGTTACACTTCACAGGAAAGACGTTCATAGATATTCCTTTCTATTTGTTTAGGAGTCTAGGCAAAATGTGTGACAAGGTTCAGTATAAAAAGGATAATTATGAGACATCTCTCTTCCATCATGGTTTAATCAAGTTACTGGTATTAGATAACCTGAATAAGATCGGGAGAGATTGGGATTCATTTATTTTCATGTCGGGTTTCCAAAGTAAAACCGGTCTAACCCCATTACCAGACAGAGAAAAAGAAGGAAAGACTCAAGAGTCTATAATGGTTGAGGAACCTATACTGGAAACAATAGTTGAAGAGCCTACAGTGGCTGAGCCTAAGCAGTAGGCTAAAGACCGAAAGAAACAAAAGCATAAATCAAAGCAATCAGGGAAACCCGTAGTCATCAAAAGAGACACCAAAACCATCCGAGGAAAAGATAAAATACCAGAAAGTTGCAGCCAAGCCAAGTGAAGTTACACAGGAAACTAGGATCAGAACAAGGAGCCAATTGAGCAAAGAAAAGGGAAATTCAATTGCAGTAGAAGACAGCCCCATGTCAAAGGGTAGTCTTAAAGATTTACTAGAAGCAATTGACTTTGAACAAGCCACATCTGTACAGGTGGAGCC
>APFE030888020.1:42252-61130 GCA_000404065.3 Pinus taeda | reverse complement strand
AAGAAACAAAGGAGAGCAGAAAGAAAGAGGTAAAGGAAAAGACTCCTTTGGTTAAGAAAGAGAAAACCTCATCCACTAAGGAAAAATGGGAAGCAGCTGACCAGGAGATGGCCAATATAGAAAAGACAGTGTCTGAGATTGCAGCTATGGAAAGTGAACTTGCAAAGCTGAAGGCTCAGCTAGGCAAGTTAGCTGCTAAATGAATTTATTTTCAATATCGCACCAAGTTTTTTGTTTCATGTTTCTTAAGTTAATTAATATTTTTGAGGCATGTATTAAAGAAAGGATAGTAAGCAATTTTGGGACCAAAGATGAAGCTGTAACAGTCTGAAATGATTGAAGACTGTGATTTTGCAAAAAACAGCAGTTTCGTAGCGCGCTACGAAACTGCTGTAGGTGACTGTTTTTAAGGGAAAATTCGAAAACAATGCTAAGGTCACCAAATTTTGTGGAGAAAGGCTTCGAGGATGGAAAGGAAATCACCATGGTTGCTTAAGCCTTCAAAGGTTGACAAATGTAAACCTTATTGCATAAAGGTAAAATCTTTTGTCTTTACCAAGTTTCATAAAGTACCTTTATGACCGCAGAATTAGGGTTTCTGGTAGGATTACCAGGGTTTTGAGTTCAACACCTGGCAGTATTCGCAAAGCATCTAGATTATTCAGGCAGATGGTGTTATGGTATGGTCATTAAAGGTCATTATACAGCTTCAAGCGTTTTTGTTGGAAAATGAACATGGACCAAAAACAGGGACCGGGAAAACAGAGGATATTTCTGCATCAAATGGTTGAGTCAGCAACACACTCAGAATCCAAGGCAGCTAGTACAACGAATGCTCCTCAAGATACATTTCAGCTCCTACAGGAAGAACACAGCTGTCAGAGATCAGGAGGGAATCAAGCAAACGAGGAGATGGTAGCAGAATTTGATTAGAACTAGGACTCTTTGTATTAAAAGCAATACCTCTGTATTTAGTAAATTAGTTTCAATATGGATAAGGTAGTTAATTAGAGGTTTTCGAGCTCCCCTCATGCTGGAGGAGGAGACTCAAGATAGCTTAGTTTTATTTTCTATAAATAGGAGAAACTCTGATGTATGAAGGGTTGGAGATTTTTATGAAAAGGACAGAGTTCTCATATTGGTGTATGTAAGGTTTCCTTTGACAGTAATAGAAAGCATATTGTTGTTTCTTCCCAAGATTCGTCGTGTGTCCCAAATGTTCAGAATGTGTGTGGTTTTGGTTCTATGTACCTTATTTTACAATTTACAAGTCATGCAATCACTCTGAATTCATCATTGATGCTCAGACTTCCTGTGTATGTCTTGTTGAGTTGCAGTCCTTCTTAGTTGATGTTTTGAACAGTGAGACATTATATGCCTTGGTTTCTATGATGCAATAGTTGCTTGTTTACTGTAGAAATGTTTAACTCCATGAGCCCAATGGAAGAGGCCTTGATTTTATTGTTCCAACCAGTTTAAAATTCATTCACTGTTTTAATAGAGTCAGCCATCTTTTTGCCCCCAAAAGCATATCAAAACCTGTGAGAGAGCCCTCTCTGACTAGGGAGGCTGATCCTTAGTCTAAAGTCTGGTTTGAAACAGTTGCATGAGATCTCACTAAGTAGCAGCCCTTAGTACATGGTTTTGTGACAACATACCCT
Organism: Pinus taeda; assembly: GCA_000404065.3. Lineage (NCBI taxonomy): Eukaryota > Viridiplantae > Streptophyta > Pinopsida > Pinales > Pinaceae > Pinus > Pinus taeda. The sequence continues at coordinate 59,469 of APFE030888020.1, read as the reverse complement.
ATGACCCAAATGGATTTATTTGTGAAAGAAAAGTAAAAAACAGGCTATCAGCCTATCAACATTGTAGGATCCCTGAAATAGAGCAATTTGCCAATAAAAATGAGTGGGTAGAGGGCACATTAATTGAAGAACTCACTGAGGATGAAAATATGGAACAATCAATGAAAAATCTTGAAAAGACCCTTGACCTGGACTCTTTTGGACAGGTGTCTTTCAAACTGCCTCAGCAAACCGGAGTGGGCACATCATCTACTGAAACTTCACAAAAACCTGCCCAAGAAAGCACTACACCAACTGCAGGGACATCCAAAGGCAAAGAAGTGCTAGATTCAGAGCAGCACATAATGATAGATCAGCTAGCATCATCAAAATAGCAAGGCCAAGGGAAAATTCCTCCTGTCCATACCAAAGCACCAGAGGTACCAGCATTACAGACTCCTCTAAATGAGGAAAAGGGCAAGAAAAGGGACAAAGAAGAGACCACACCTGTAAGTGGACCAGCGGAGCTACTAGAGGAAAAAAGGCAGGGAGTGGATCCTCTAGCTGAAGAGGAAATTATTGAGGAAACCATAGAAAGCCTAAGAGGCGAGAGGGCAACCAATCCACAGATTTCTTCGGTAATAGAAACATCTACTAGCTCTTATAGGCAGGAATTGGAGAAGCAACATAGTGTGGAAGTTTCCTCCACAAGGCCGCAAAGAAAACGAGGTTCTAATATCAAAATAACATTCACGGACATCAAGGCCCATAATGAGCCAATAAGACTCCAACTTTATGATCAATTTATCAAGATGACCCCCACCAAACAGTAAAACATATGACATTAAGGAAGATAAAATGATCTTGAGTCACTTTAAGCCTAAAGTGCAATAGCCACAGTCAACTGCAGACTATATTAGAACAAATCTGGAGGTCCTTTCCAAAGACATCCATCCTATGGACCAGATTGAGTTACACAAGCAGACTGGAGAAATGGTCTACTCTACATTGGCAGACAAGGCAATGTTAGCTCAGAAATTGCAGAACTCATTGAACAACACACCTTCCCAGCTAGAATTGGAGAAGGCATCTTCTTTAGCCAAGGACAACGGGATAAAGTTCTTGGAAGAAATTATCATTGAGCTGGGACATGATCCCAAGGATGCCAAATGAATTAAAACATTGATGAAGAAAAAGGAAGAGGACACCATTTCCCTCAGGAGACAACTGAAGCTGCCTATTACTATGCATCCACAAACTTCGGAGATTGTGCAGGAAAAAGCAAAGGAAGACATGATGGACTTGCTAATGAAAATGAATGAGAGACTAAGTGATACAGAGCAGGCTTTGGAAAAATATTTACAAGATAAACAGGGAGAGTCGACCTCCCAGCCACCTCAAATAACTCCAACATTCACAACTGCTCCTCCTACAGTTACAACAGCAGTGCGTCCCAGTGTCCCAGCAACATCAGCATCAGCAACAGGTACATCAGAAACAACAACAGCAGCAGGCAGCGGAACTACCATGACCACTGAGGAGTTGATAAAAGCTATGGAGGATTTAAAACTCCAAGTATCAGAATTGAAATAGGCCAAAGAGAAATTGGCAAAGTTAGAAGTAAATTATGACAAATTTAAAATTATTGTGGCAGAAAAGACAAGAGAAGTAAAGGCATTAGAGAACAAAGTGAAAGAATTAGAAAAGGACCTCTCTTTAGATAAACCTCTGGGGGAAATCAGAGGCATTTTATGGGCTAACATCAGTGAATCCATTAGTAATATATGGAGATCCACTCAGGTTATATATGAGCAGATGGACTTAATAGCAGCAGCCCAGGTGGAAATTCAAAAGGCCATAAATCTATTGGGACATAAGCCCGAACAGGCCAACAGGCTAATCCACTTTTTGAACACTAAAAACAGGGAAGAACTGGCAGCATTGGACATCCGAGATAGGACAGGCACCATCCTAACAATTAAAAGAGTTCTGACCATGAGAATCCTGATGCAGAATTTGAAGAGGAAGAGCCAAGACATGCAAGTGGAGGTAAATTCTTTTGTAGAAAAATTTGCAGTTTATCATGAATGGGGCTTACCAAGCTTGGTGGGAAACAATGAACGCCTGTTGAGACAAGCCGAGTACCAACTCAGGTTGAATAGACATGCTGCTGATCAAGTAAATGCGTCATCAAGTACTCCAACAGAGAAGACCCTTCCATCTGGCCAAACTCTTTACAGTAGCTTGGAAAATCTATTTTATATAGAACATGAAGTAAAACATCTTTTTTAGGCCCAGCCTAACTTTTACAGGTACACAGATGCTGATGAAACTTTGATAAAGCTACAAATACATCAGTTACCAGAAGAACAATGGTGGCAAGGTATGATGGAAATCCTGTAGGCGAGTTTCAAACTTTTGTTTTTCTAGGATACAACATATATCATAAAGCAGATAAAGGGAACGAGTGAGAGTCTCGCAGAGCTGCAGTCTATCAAATCAAAATTAAATACTCCTAAGGAAGCTGAGGCAACAACGTGGAATATCAGTGGAAATAGCCACCGGCCAACTCACCAAGCTTACAGTCAACGCATCTCACCAACTGACCAGCCAACACAACAACATTTACTTCTGCATTGATTTCTCCCTGTTTCCAAGATCATTTACCTCTCCTGTAAAGTAGGTAGAAGAAGTTATTACTAGATATTATCTCTTTGAGATATTTTGTAAACATTTTTGTACAAATACCTCCCCCAACGGAGTCTTAGGGGTTGGTGATACCTTTCTCAGACTGTGTTGTAACTCTGAAAAATCTTCTAAATAAAAGGCCACTGGAATGCGTTGTTGTTGAACTCTGTGGATGTGGAATTGATGGTAGAGGACTATGTTACAGAATTCTTGAATTATTTCATGGGTCAATAAGTCTTTCTAACTTATGTTTTACAATTTTTGTGTCTTCTATGTCATATATGTTTCATATTGTAGATAACAGGGAAAAAGAATAACTCAGAACTTGCTTGACTACACTCTGTGTTAAATCTATGCTATTATTAATGTTTTTTTTTTTCAGAATTAGCATAAACAAGAATTCTTAACTGCTTCTGTTTCCCCTGGTTCTTACATATTTATTTAATGCTAAGAAATTCTTAATTGCTTCTTGGTCATAATCATTCACTTTCCCTCTGTCTACATGATGAAGGATTCTTAATTTCCCTTCACCCACAGATTCCATTCCACCTGATTTCAGGCTTTGAATTTTTCCATGATTGATTACCCTACTTTGTAGTACCACCCTTTGTCAAAGAAACCATATCCAGCAGTTCATCCTCATAGACTCCATTAGACCAATTGACTGAAGTTCTCAAATTTACAGCCCTATTCTATTGAAAATCACCATCCAACAATCAAACAAACCCTTGTACTTCATAACTAGCCTAACATACTTAAAAAAAACAAAGCTAAATTTTAAAGAGAGAGCCCTCTCTAGATGCAGATTAGGTAGAATCTGTGTTCAAAATATTCGTCTGTGGTTACCTCGGCCGTATTCCCTTTTCCACAACTTTTGGGAACAACCTAAGTGATAACACTTTGCAGAGCACCTAGGCCCACTCTAACCTACACTAGGCGAGATTGAGCGAAATTCACATAGGGTTATGGGAATATTCTTATCCTCTAGAGTCATATAGAATATTCACACACATATCATCTCCTATGTGCTCGAAATTGGATAGGGAATGATTTAGTAACCTCCTATCCTCTCATCCCTTCCTCCATGGAAACTAACTCTAAGTTTGGAAGGCCATTCAATACCCTCATTTATGAAAAAACGTCCTCCATTTGCCCATAAATTGAGCACTCATCTAAGTGATTAGGGGCTTGTTGCACAAAAATTGTCACTTTGACTTTCTGCAATCAATATGAGTCTATCAACACTCATACATACCTCCTTTGCAAGTCTTAAACCTCAACTCTACATATCAAGCTTTAAAAATGAGAGAAAGTTCTTAAAAATCTCTAAAACTCTAGTTTCGCACTTTCTCTTAGCATTACCTGCAGTACCGCACCCATTGGTCATGTCCGTTGTGCACTTGACCACTCTGTATCTGCGTTTATGGGTGCGAACCCCTGTCAAAGTTAAAAATGCGCAAGTTTATTCTTAAAAACTACCTTTGAGTCAATTCTGGAAGCTTCTAGAGGGAATCTTGCGCTGGCAAGTTCGCTCCTTGAGGGTTCATGCAGCCCATTCCTTAAGGAGCTAACCCCTTGATGTGAGGAGCTTATCCCCTTGAAGAGGGACTCTATCCCTTCAATGGTGGACCTGTAACCTCCTTCCCTTGCACTATAAAATGAAGCTTTGGGCTGGGTACTTGGGAGGTTGAAAGCTGGATATTTTTTAGGGTAAATGCTGTTGGAACTTAGTCTTTCTTATTGATCTTTTGAGAGGAGAGATCACATACCTTTTGATCTCATTTGGAAGAGAGTGAGGCTTGTCAAAGTAGAGGAGATTCCTGCTTGGACCCTGGGAAGAGCTTGTACAGCATCAAGGCACCAAGGTTGTAAAGTTCTTCTTTGTCAAAGTTAATACAATCAAGTTTATTTTTCTCAATGAGCTGTGTTTAATGGTTTATTTCATAGACTCCTTGATCACTATGATGAACATGATTTATTATATTAGCTATGCAGGTGTTCTTTGATGTGTTCTTGTTTGTGTTTGCAGGTTATTAAAAGGAAACTCTTTGAAGTTGTTGGAGCAAGGCTGCCACAAACTAGCATTGGACTTAACGTAGGGTCTAAAACACCTCATAGTTTTTATTAATGAATCATAATATGTTGAGAGAAAAGTAGATTTGATTGTCCTGTTTGTTTCTAGATATCAATTGATACTAGGGAGATCGGTCTTGTCCACAAGAATGATTTATCCGCTTAACAAATTGGCGACTCCACTGGGGACGGGATTTGATTGTTTAATTTTCCTTATCTTTGGTTCAAGAAACTTGATTTTTTTTTCTGGTTTTTGCTTGATGTGTGTGGGATTGGGTAGTTTGTAAGTCCTGGATTGATTTTTTAGTTTTTAGAAATTTTTACGAGGACCACACGTTCTGTTATAGTTACAGTGGGGACCTGTCCGCATTGTTACTTTAATGCACAGAGCGGTACCGCACCTAGTTTCACTGGGGGCCTGCGGACTCTGTCAAAATTTTTGAAAATCCTAAAATCTTTTCATCTAGTTTAGTTTAGGCTCTTTTTGCTACTTTTATCCTCTGCCAAGATCTGCATATATCCTGTCATAAGTCTCTCATAAGTAAGTTCCATTGGTGTTGTGTTTTGGATGAATTTCTAGAAGTTTTTGAATGCTTGGTTTGGTCTTCACTCAGTCTTTGTAGTGACTTGAAGCTTAGAAGCCTAAGAGACCTTAGATCACCCTAGAATCTTTTTTCTTCTTGATAAGTCTCGCTAGTTTGTGAGATCTTCCTTTGGCGAGAAATAGATTTTCTTTCTCTTTGCAAAACCTTGAATGAAGTTGGTCATAAGTTGTGAATTTCATTTTTTATCAAAAACATAGTTGGGTGTTTTTGGTTGATTTGTCTTGCTGAACGAATTAATCCTTAGTTTGCTGAATAACTAAGTAAAAACATCCTCAAAAAACATTTGAAGCTTTTATTTTAATTATTTTTTAGAAGTTAGATCTCAAGATTAGATTTTTCATAGTTTTGAGTGTGTTTTCTAGAAATTCTAGTTTCTCTTTTGAAAAATTGTTTTCTTTAGTTTTGAATGTTGAAACGAGAAGGGATTTATTTTGTGAGCATAATTAGTAGCTTCGTTTGAGTGTATTGAAAAAGAAAAAAAAAGAAAAAAATTCGTTTATATGTTGAAGGAAAGTTTTGTTTTTAGGAAATTGCATTCTTAACTCTTCCTTTAGCTAGAAATTCATTGAAAAGGAAAATAATTGTTTATCATCTTAGGTGCATTTTTTCGCGTTTTGGAGTCGAGTCTTCACACCACAAAGTTTCATCTCCATACCTTTTGAATTAAGAAACAACCAATAAAATTGACGCTTAATTAAAATTCATCTAGCAATCTTTTTATTCCTAGGGCTCTTATCACCAACATAGCTTAGGCTAGTATCTTGGAGTAGGGAGTAATTAACTCTCCAAGATAGTTAAAACAAACAAGTAGTTGATCTTGCGGTAGGAAAAAATTCCAATTGTTACATGTATGCTCTGGGAAGCTCTTCTTAAAGGAGTCAAGCATGAGATCATATCTGAACCAATGAGGTAATCGATCCTTCCTCATTGGGAATGATAATAGATATTCACGTATTAAAAACAGTAAACCTCGGATTGACCATTGTCGAGGAGCCTGGGGTCACTTGTTGGTAAACCTTGGATTATGTCAAGGAGCCTTCAAGGGGATTGAGCTTTGTTACTCTGCCCTTGCGTGCGTATCGGATCGTAGACTGTTCCCCCAGGTATATTTTGTTTCCATTGGTAACCTTAGTGGCCATAATCTATAAGATTCTTTCCTAAGGTGACGGTGGAGGGAAGATCCCACTATACCTGGAGCAGACGTCGACTAGACTCACTTGGACCCTCTGGGGGGTTATCTTCACTCGATACGGTTTTGTGGAGAAACTTGTGCCAGTCTGTTTCATTAAGCAGGTTGTTGGGGTAACTGTTCCAACCGCCATTCTGTATCGAATTCTGCGAGGTTGGATTTCATCAACAACTAGTGTTTTCAGTATGGAAAAATACTATTTGTGTGTGGTTTGAACTCCTAGATTGTTAGGTGTGTGATTCAATTGTTTGGTTCTTTAGAGACTTTAGGTGATTTTCTTGAGATTTTCTTTGTTTTCGTGTGAAGTAATTAATTAATTAATCGTGGCTGAACTACCGAGACAGTCCCGTAGACTTCGGGGGCAGCCTCCTGAATATACACCAAGTCAGCTTGAAGGGCTAAGAGCTCTTGTCACACCTAGTGAAAGTAGAGTTGGGTCACTAGAGGCCGAAGAATCATATTTAATTATTCACCCTGATTATCACGTTCCAGCAACAGAGTATATTTCTAAACCAATTTCATTTTCCGAAGTCACTGGTATTTTTTCTTCTACATGTTGAGCATATTGAAGTAAGGACCTGTTATGGGTCCTTACTTCGGAATGAATATGGTGTGGGATCCATCTTAAACTCAACAGATTTTGCAACCCAATGTGCAGTTGTTATCTCAACCTGGACAACCCATGGTTTCTGGTTCAACCTAGCAACCCATCCAATCTACTATTCAAACTTCTGCACCTGGTGTAGCTCATCAGTTTGGGCCTACTTCACCTCGAACTCTGCCTCAATCGACTGCTGCAACTACTACAGCTTCTGTTCAATCTACCCCACCTACTTCTGGAGTATCGACAGCTCCGGTTTCTACTGTTCCTGTATCAACTCCTCAGACCTCTTTACCCCAATCTGGACCTACAATTCAGACTTCGGTTCAGATGCCTGTAGGAAAACTTGATCCAAGTACGGTTGTCACAAGTCAACCTAAATTTACTTATCAACCGTACCAGGGACAATATCAATACGGTCCTACCGTGCAAAGCCTAGTTTATCAGTATCAACCGTACCCTGGGTATACATATCAACAACCTCAATCTCAACAACCCCAGTTTGGTCCAGTTAATCCTAGTTTTCTGGGAGGATATAATATTCTGAATGCAAATCCAATTCTAGGTTGCCCTAGATATCCTCCTCCTAGAGCTGGTCTTATGACCCAAGGTTTTTGAGACCCTAACCGTCAGTTCCCGTTCATCGCAACTTTGGATTTACTTGACTTGTCGCGCTTTATGAACGATCCAATTTATTATCTTCCATATTGGCCGCCAATGCCTAATAAGTTGCCCAGTGATATTCCGGAGTTTGAGGGTAAACTAGGAGAGGATTCGTCGAATCATGTGATGACTTATCACCTATGGCGTGCATCAAATTCCATTATAGATGATTCAGTTCGCTTACGGCTTTTTCAATGCACTCTAATTGGTCTCGCGGCTAAGTGGTACATTGAGTTGCCACGAAGCTCTTTGTATAATTTTAGTCAGTTAGCTACTTCGTTCTTAACTCATTTTCAGTTGCCTGTCAGATATGACAATGGCACGGAATTATTAACTTCATTAAAAAAGTCAACGTCTACATATATTTCAGACCATATTCATGAATGGCGACATCGATGACGTTTAGTGAAAGTTTTTATCCTGGATCAAATTTTGGCAGAATGGTTTGTTAAATCATTATTACCTAAAATCATTGAGGATGTAGCTAAGGTAGGTGTGGTTACTGAAGAGAAAGTAATTGCTCAAGCTCAGTACCTAGACTTAGTTTATACGCAGTCGGGTACTTTACATGAAAAAATCCCCAATCTTCCCAAACAAAATCAAATAACTACAACTCCTTCAGGGTCTCATGCCATTGATGGTATGATTGGTACAGTTAATACCAAAAGTAAGAAGAAATCTGCAAAGAATTCTTCTCCTATTATAACTTTACCAGATTCCCCGACAGGAGAAGCTTCTGCTGAAGTTCCTACCGATATTCATGTTGTAGAATCTTCTACGGCCAAATCAAAATCCGGTGGTAAAAAGAAAGGGAATAAGAAAAATAAACAAAATGCAAAAGAGAAACAAAAAAAAAACGAATCTACTGACGAGAAACGTAAACCTCGCTATCCTTGTCTCATTTGTGATGAGGAGCATTTTACAAGAGATTGTCCACATTGAGTTGAGGTTTCGAAAATCGTCAAAGGTTCTCAAACACCTGCTATCTTGAAGGATCCTTTTCCTACTCAAGATAGTAAGATGATAGGCTCTTCCTGAAATGCTTCAGAAGAACTAATTATGATGATGTCCCATGTCAGGATTGCGACACGATTGCAAGATTATGGAAGTAAGAATCCTGTTGGTGGTAAGGAACCAGAATCTTCTAATTCAAACCCATCAACTTCAACTCCTCCTGGTTCCGATCCGCTACAGATTGAGAAACCTAATCCAGAGTTAGTAATCAAACCGCCTGCTCAAGGTATACTTTGGAAGTCAGCTTTCAATCCACATGCGAGAACTATTCAGAACTATAACATTGTTGAAGATTTAGCTATATCCCCTTCACCAATGTCAGCTTTGGAGGTGCTACAATCATGTCCAGCACAACGTAAATTGCTTTTGTCTGCTATAGGAGCTATTGATGTTCAGGATTCCAATCTTATAATCTTCAATTTAGAAAATAGTACACCTCGCTTACCTCATCAAATGGCTTTCTAGATCCTAGTGTTAGTCAAAAACAAGCCTTGCTTTTGGACTGTGATTGATGAGGGAGCTTCAACGTGTATTATGTCGATTCAGTGTTGGAGATCGCTTAGTTCTCCTACACTCAATCAATCCCCAACAATTTTAAAGGCTTTTGATGGCCGGGGGTTTCATCCTTTTGGCATTTTGTAGGATTTACCTATAGGGGTAGAAGGCAAAACTGTTAATCTAGATGTGGAAGTGGTTGATGCCCCTCTAGATTATAACCTTCTTTTAGGTCGTAGTTGTTCTTACGCTATGACTGTTGTTGTTTCATCGGTCTTTCGGCTTATTAAATTCCCTCATAATGGAAAGATCGTTACAATAGATCAGTTAAATTACTTTTCATCCGACCCAACCTCTTCTGAGAGTATTCAACATGTCGGTAAAACAACTATCCCTTATAAGGATGTTGGGGTGGGATTGATTAAAGATTCTGGTTTACTAGGAACTTTTTCTTTTCCTCCTCCTAATGTATCACCTTCATTTGCAACCATTCACATGATTTCATCGAACACTATTGCTTTTGATGATCCTTGGATCGTACCTTCCGATTCCGAGGTGGACTCATTTGGTGATACCATGCCCTTGAGTCCCTTTGAAGTTTCATATCAGGCGGTATAGTCATTTTCTGACTCTAGTTCAACTGAAATTGATCCAATGAATGTGGTCCATGGGGAGTCACTTCCAATCTCAAACTCAGATTCAACAAATTTTTATGAACCTGTTCACACTGATGAGTAGATTCGTGAACTTTTATCTGTTGATGATTTACCATGGGAAGATCTTCATCATCGATCTTCGTTTTTACCTGAGCTTGATCATTTTGAAAATGATTTCTCATCTATTTTTACCACTGATTATGTCAAGGAATCACAAAATCCATTGCAACATCCTGATTCTGAGTTGAATTTGGGAAATATTTCTCGAACAGTTCCTATTGACATTTCAGTGAAACCTAGAATTATTGAAAACATTCATATAGGTGCTTCTTGTACGGACGAGGAAATCCAAACTTATAAAGCCCTATTTCAAGAATTATGTGATGTGTTTGCCTGGCCATACGAAGAAATGCCAGGAATCGATCCATCAATTGTTGTCCATGGAATAAAAAATTACCCAGATGCTAAACCCGTTTGGCAACGTTTGCATCAGATACACCCAAGAAAAGCTGCTACTATTAAAGCTGAAGTTGAGAAATTACTTCGAGCAGGTTTCATATATCTAATTCCTTTAATGGATTGGGTATCGAATATTGTTCCTGTTAACAAAAAGCAAGGAACGATAAGAATATGTATTGACTATAGGGATATTAATCGAGCTTGTCCTAAAGACAATTATCCAACTCCCTATATCGATCAAATAATTGATGATTGTGCTGGCAGTGAAATGTTCTCCTTTATGGATGGATTTTCCGGTTACAATCAAATTAACATACTCCCTGTTGATCAACCAAAACAGGCTTTCATTTGTCCATGGGGGACCTTTGCTTATTGCAAATTACCTTTTGGGTTGAAGAACATCGGAGCAACTTTTAAACGGGCTATGTCTTATGCATTTCACAACATCAAGCACATTGTGCAGCCTTATCTCGATGATTTACCTACTCATTCATTACGAAGAGCCGATCATCTCACTCAATAAGGAGCCATCTTTATGAGATGTAGGCATTATCAAATTAGGTTGAATCCACACAAATGTGATTTCTTTATAGAAATGGGTCGCTTACTGGGATTTTTTGTTTCAAAAGCTGACATTCGTGTCGATCCCTCGAAGGTTGAAGCCATTGTCAAATTACCTCCACCTTCGACTCTTCGCCAACTCCAAAGTTTGCAAGGGAAAGCAAACTCTTTACATCGATTCATTCCTAACTATGCCGAGATAATGAAAGGTTTTACCAGGTTGTTGAAACAGAACACTCCATTCTTTTGAGATGAGGTAACTTAGAAATCTTTTGATGCACTTAAACACGTGTTGACCCATGCACCATTATTGCATCCTCCCAACTACAACCAGGACTACTTTTTGTACCTCTCCACTTCTCATTCCACCATCGGGATGGTTTTAGTTCAAGAAGATGAATTCAACACTGAAAATGTGATTTACTATCTTAGTCGCACTCAGAATCTGACTGAGCTTAAATATTCACATGTGGAGAAATTGACCCTGGTAGCTGTTCACATTGTCCAGCGATTTCGTCACTACATTCTACTACGCAAAACCACAGTAATTTCTGATTGTAACCCTATGACGTATATTTTGACTAAACAATTACTAGGGGGCAAGTATTCCAAATGGATCGTTATCGTGCAGGAATTTGACCTGGAATTTGAAAAATCCAAGTCAAAGAAGTCTTTGGTTTTTGCGGAATTAATGTGTGACTTCCCACGTGCTGATACTGAAACTGTGGCAGAAGAATCCCTTACATATGAATCTTTGTTTCTTATCGGTACTCTTGATACATGGTATGGGGATATAATTGTCGATCTCCAAATCCAATCTTTTCGGCCTGAAATCTCACGATCTCAGCAAAGGAAAATACGTTTCCAATCCCAACAGTATAGAATTATTGGAGATACACTCTATCGTCGTGGGGTGGATTCTGTTTTCCGTCATTGTTTAACTCATGAGGAAGCTAAAAAGGTTCTGAATGACTATCACTCTGGAGCATGTGGTGGTCATATGTCTGGGTATGCCACGACCCAAAACATATTGCTCGCTGGTTATTTTTGGCCATCCTTATTTAAAGATTGTATCAATGCAGTCCAGAAATGCCACAATTGCCAAATTTTTATCGAAAGATGTGTGCTCCACCTGCTCCTCTCCACCCTATAATTGTCGTTGGTCCTTTCGTAAAATGGGGTAATGATTCCATTACATGTAACCCTCACTTGGCTGGGGGGCATGTGTATATCATCCTTGCGATAGATTATTTTACCAAGTTAGCCGAGGCAATGCCTACATTTTCGACAGATGGCAAAACTGCTGTTATTTTCGTTTTCAATCATATAATTGCTAGGTTTGGTGTTCCTCAAGCGATTATCACTGATCATGGGAGCCATTTCTGAAACATCATGATGACTGAACTAACAGATCAGCTTGGCCTACGTCACGATAGCTCTACTCCATATTACCCACAGGCTAATGGTCTGGTTGAGGCAATCAACAAAGTTATAGTCACCATGATCCAACGAATCATTGGTATTTATTGGTCGAATTGGCATAACATGTTATTTTCAGTGCTTTCGGTGTATCGAACCTTAGTCAAAACATCAACAGGTTTCACTCCTTTTCAGCTTGTTTACGAGTTGGAAGTAGTGTTACCCATTGAATGCGAAATACCGTCATTGCAAATAGCCATAGAATTACTCCCAGCCACTTCCGAAGAGGAAAAATGTTTGTTTTAATTAGCTCAATTAGATGAGAATCAACGTGATGTTGCATTAGCAATCGAGACTCACGCAAAACAGATAAAAGCTCAGCATGATCGAAATGTTACACCTCGTAATTTTTCGGAAGGGGACCTAGTTTTATTATACAATCAAGCTAACGGTAAGCTACGGGCTGGAAAATTCATACCCATGTGGCATGGTCCTTTTGTTGTTAAGCATAAGCTAGCCAAAGGGGCCTACGAATTAGTAGATTTTGACAGTCTCTTTAGGTAGACCCAGGAATGGGCTTTATCTGAAAAGATATTATGCTTAGAGTTTGGTGCGGAGATTCTTGTAGAATAGATTTCTTTCTAGTTGGTGTGTTTTAGATTAGAAAGTGTGCCTAGTTTAGAGAGTTTGTTATCATTATGCTTGCTTATCTTGGTTTTACTCTTGATATTGCAGATGTCGACGTCTTCTCAGACATACATTGGTTTTGTTGATGGTGCTTGTCGTAGTACACGGAATATTTCTTCCGCAGCTTGGGTTATCCATTCACCCTCTCACGAGTTAGTATCTATGCATGGGGTAAGCCTTGGTCAAACAACAAATAACATTGCAGAGTATAGTGAAGTGATTGAGTTATTATCTGAATCCATCTCATTTGGGATTCGGAGTTTGATTGTAAGGTTAGATTCTGAACTCATTGTATTACAGCTCAACAGGGTTTATGCCATTAGAAATCCAATATTATTAAGATTATTTTTTAGATTTCATCTCTCGGAATGTGAATTTGACTACATTGAATATCAACATATTCCAAGATATTTAAACACATTAGCAAATGCAGTTGCTTCTCAAATGTTAAATAGACATTTGCAATAATCAAGAGAGTAAATTTAAAAGCATTCCATAAACATGTTATTACAAGATAGCCAGTAATAGTGATATATCATAGCATAGAAGTGTGTCAAATATACATCGTCTTCGATCATAGGTTGAAAAACACTTTATGATCGACAAGGTTAGAGGACCTACAAATTTAAAAAATAAATGGTCGCTCTTTGCTTGCATGCGGAAAGGTTTGCATGCCCCCAGGTATAGCGAAAAATGCCCAGGTTACCATGAAAGTTCTATCCGCGTAGCAGATAAAATGCTTCCTTGGTGATGTCTACCGAAATAGACAAAGGTGAGTGGTGGAGATGCCTTCACTCACATAACTTTAACGAAGGTATCTTATTCCAGTCTAATCCCATTTTCCTGTGAGGATGGGTGTGTCAGAATATTCATATATCCTCCGCGGAAACATACTCTATACCCAAGGTTTTCCTACCGAAACAGACTAGGGTGCATGCCCCCTGGGTTTCATTCATATCCTCCTGAATCACTCGCGCTCATCAAGTGGACGGACCGGAGATCGACGAGACATTCCTTGCATGAAAAGACCATTTAGGGATGGCATTTGACTATTTTCTATGTTTGAACTGGGGAATGACATTTGGTCTACGAGCTTGACCATTATGCCTTCGTGTGGAAAACACATTACTCTAAAGAGTGAGGAGACGACGGCTCCCATGCAATAAATATAGCCGCGTCCAAGGAGTAGATTATAATCCAAGGGTCCTTGAACTACCATCACGTTCATGTGAACGGTTTTCCTTCTCAAAGTAATGGGCACATTTGAAAGGATCCCTAAAGGTCGACTGGTTCCTTTGTCGAAGCTTGTCAGATTTCTCATTTCAGGCAAAAACGATGGCGAACCAAGCGCTTTCCAAGTAGTTGAGGAAAGGATACTCACAGAAGCCCCTTCATCGATGATGGTACCAGCCATGAACATTTTGTAAGCTTGTACAATGATTCGGAATGGTACACTAGCTGGTAAACAGGGTCTTCCTAGTAGATTCCAGTCGAAGGAAACAACTAGGTTTCTTGGAGGTGGGACCGAATAGACGGCCGGATATGACCCTAATGAACTTCCTTCCTGCGATAAAGGAACGGGTAGGCTGCCCCCAAGTTCATCGGAGTTTGTGTTTATGAAAAGAATTTGAACGGTGTCGTTCTCTTTCTCTTCAGTGACAGTATCATTCGAAGATGAACATTTTGAAGGAAAGACCGGGTCAACTGCCACCTCGACCTTTTGACTTTGTCTGGTATGGATTCATAGGGTTCATTTTCAATGATAGATGCTTCAGCCAACCACAATGGTGGGCCATCCATATTTTCAACCAGTGGTGGACTTGGCAAGAGTTTTTTATATCCAGGAGGGAGCCGTAGCAGTGAAGGAGGATGGTCATCCAAAACTCTTTTAGCTTCGTTAAGGAAGGGACAATGGTGGACGGCGTGATTGCCTTCACACAATTTACAAGGAAATCTGGGATTCCTTTCTGTCCAGATACTTCACTTTCACTGGTTGATGGTGTGCATTCAACATGATCATCAGAGGTTGACGACACCGGAATGTGCAAACGAGGAGACCAGTCCCTTAAGGTCCGAGGGATGAAGGGACAATCTCGGTGATAGTGGTCTCCATTGCAAATGACACAAGGAGATTTAGGTTTAGACGGTGCGGTGTGAGGATTTTCCCTAGATGATGCTTGGTTGACCCTTTGGATTTTGGTTCCTTTTTTTTCTTTTCCTTTTTCTCTTTCTTCTTCTTCTTCTTCTCGGTTACTTGATTTTTAGCCTTACCAGCTTTATCAATCAAAGAGGAAGGAGGAGAGGGAGAATCAGACGAAGTAGAAGGTTGGTGAGCAACTCTAGTATCATCTAGTTGGTGACTTGACTGTTCAGGAATTATGGTATTCTGAACGACAGAGGTAGAGAAGAGCCAGACAGGCAAACCAATCGTCAACCCTAGAAGTGACAATGTGGCCATATGGGGTGCACCAACATCTCCCCAAGAGGAGAAGGGACTAGGATTTCATCCAAGGGGAAATCCTTGGTTGGTAGACTCCATTTTTATCAACCTAAAGACCAACGAGGGAATTTGTGATGTTATTCCGATTAAAATAAATTTTAGACACTTTGACACAACTTGTTTTTTCAATTTTAAAGAGTTGAGAAAAAACAAAAGATGACTCTAGTCTCCTTCGATTTTTAATGAGCCTGAAGTGACAAGTGCTCAGATGTACCTTTTCTTTTGAGGAGTCTGAAAAGGAGAAAAATAGACTTCTTTGGAGATCTAGGCAGAGGGGATTACCAAACCAATCGCAAAACTGTAGAATACTATTTACGATACGGCAGTCAATCTTCCCGAATGTTGTGTTTAATGCATTGTGATCGATAGGGCGGCAGACACGGCTTCCTAAGGATAAAGGATGCAGCCTATTGTGGTCTCCCAATATATACTCGATGATACGTGGGAGCACAAGTCCGTACTGGCACTTTTCGTCTCAGAGTGGAGGAATCACCCAACCAACAATGAAAACAACAGTTACCAGGTTTTACGACACCAGAATACGTCTCTAGCCTAGACCTCTAGATGTTGTACGTTAGGTTCCAAAGCGTTGTTAGATTCATTAAATTTATTTTAAGTTGACCTTGCTTAAAAATTTTCCTTTCAGGTTCACCGCGTGATGTGTATACAATTCCTAAAATGCAATCTAAGATGATAAACAGCTGTTTAATCTTCTTTTGGCAATGAAAATCCTAGCTACTAAGGAAAGAAAGTTGAGAATATTTCAACAAAGAGCATAGAGCACACACTAAATGCACCGTCCTAAATCAAACCAAGCAGTCTAAATGCAAATTCACATGCATGTATTTGTTTTCATCCTTCTTAATGTATGAATGACGATAAGAAAGCTAAGTGCAAATTTGAATTATTTTCAAAGCGACAATACAAATTTCTTTTCAAAATGAAGTGAAGGTAAGAGAGACACTTTGCAATTTCGAAATGAAATTGCTTTTCGACACTTTGAAACTGCTAATTCAAATCATATACAAGATTAACTATATAATCGACTATCAATAACAATGGGATTCTCTTCTAAAAATAAAAACGACACTTATGACACTTTCAGATCAAGAAACGACAATTCGACTATGCTACTTCTTTGCAAAAGAGAACTGAAAATTGTGCACCATACATAAAAACACTTACAGTTCTTTGCACTATAGAGGTGGAATGATGTAAGAGAAGGGGGTTTTCACAGAGATAAATTGACCACAGACAACAAAACTCCTGAATAGGACTGAAAATAGTGAGGAAAAACCAAAGTCTGAAGGTAAATTTAACCTTCCCTGACCATCGCACCTGTCACACAGTGAATTCAGTATGTAGCGCACCTACTGCACTCGGGAAGTGCGATGTATACAGACTTCCTTGAAGGCAGGGTGCGATGGTACCAGTGTGAGACTTTAAACGAGTTCAATTCAGTTCAGGGATTTAGGCCGAGTAAGTGATGTTCAGTATATGTAAATCACAGGGGTTGATCTAAGGAGGTTACTAGAGCCACCACTTAGGGCAATTAGACGTTTGCAGATCTATTGTTTAATTCATAAACAAAACCCAAAGATAGACTGAAGTAGCATTGACTACTTTGC
>APFE030888020.1:2995-22129 GCA_000404065.3 Pinus taeda | reverse complement strand
AAGCCGTAACGCACCGAACACAACATTCGGGAAGATTGACTGCAGTACGGAAAGTCCTTGGTTTTCATATGATTGCCAAGGTGTATAAGCAGGTTTATGGATTGTCTGGTAAACCCTTTGCCTAGTTTCTCCAGAGTAGTCACTTTTGATCCTTTTCAGACTCCTTAAAAGAAAAGGATAACCTGAGCAGTTTGTCACTTCAGGCTCACAAAACATTCGAAGGCGACTAGAGTCACCTTTTTTTCCTTTTCTCGACTCTTAAAACATGAAAAGGTCAAGTTCAGTTCCTTTGTCTTAAAATTTATTCAGCCGCGTTCACATTCACCCGGTTAGGTCTTGTTCGCATTAGCTTGAGTAGGTTTCTTTTTCGTTCTTGATGGCAACATTTTCGGGGTTCACCAACCCAAGTTCCCCCCCTGACAGGAATCCTGGTCATTTCCCTCCTCTCGGGAATGTTTGTGCTCCTTACATGGCAACGTTGTCCCTCTCAAGGTTAACTGTTGGGTTGCCTGTTTGGTTGTTCTCAACCTCTCTGGTCCCTTCCGTCTCACCTACTAATCAATCAGTCCCTCCACCTGAACAACCTCATGTTGATTCTAAGGTGGACCTCTCCCCTTCTATGCCCACTTCTACATCCTCATCTTCTACTTCGCCTAGTGAAAGTCTTGATTCGAGTAACCAGGTGGCTAAGAAGAAGAAGAAGATGATGAAGAAGAAGAAGGCTCTCAAAGGAGAGGCTAAAAGCGTAGCTACCCCCTCGAGTACACCTAAAGTTGGTCCACCTTCTGCTCCTCCGCGGAAGGTCAAGTTTCCTTGTAGATTGTGCAAGGAGGACCACCTTCTTTGCGATTTTCCTGGCATTCCCAGGGTCTTAGAAGTATGGTCCCGCGATCCGGCCCGCCCCTCATCGCCCTCTGAATCTCACGGTGATGCTACCCTATCAGTTGGGGATAGTAAAGGAAAAGGGAAGATTCGAATCCCTTGCAGACTCTGTGAAGGCGACCATCCCCTTCACCTTTGTCCGCTCATGGATAAAGCCTCCAGCGTCTTGGAAAGTCTCGCGGCTCCCTCACCCCAACTCCCCGTTGGATATCAACGTCTTTCTGCAGTTGCAGATCATCCCCCTGTTGACAACGAGATTGGTTCAAATTCCTCTCTTGTCCAGCCTCCTCTTCCTGAACCTGGCTTTGCCCAGCCTGTTCCAGACCAACTATTGGTTGGAAAGAGTGTCGACTTGAGTTCACCACCCGATCACTATGTTTTGGAAGGGCGTAATTCCCATGTTCTTCTCGTCTCCTCAGATTCCCCTGAGTCCGGATATGACTCTCCTATCCCAGCTGCTCCCGAAAGTCCCTCTTCGGTTCCTATGGAGCATGGGGGCGATCATACGATTCCCCCACCAAGTAGTTTGGCCATCTCCTTTGATTGGAGTCACCTGACCGTTTTCTGCCTTCCATCCCATGTGCCTTTCCAGATTACAGTACTTGCCTGTGATAAGGCAGTGCTTGGCACTGTTCTAGATGAAGGTGCGTCGGTCAGTCTTATGCCGTACACTACTTGGCAAGCTTTAGGTTCCCCGCAGCTCGAGCCGGTCACGCAGAGTCTGTTGGCTTTCAACGGAGGAGCTTATCCATCTCTAGGAGTCCTCCCGAAGTTCCCTATTACTTTGGGAGGTAAAACCATCTATATCGACGTGTTGGTTACCCAAGGTGTTTTAGATTTCAGTCTTCTCCTTGGTCGCGACTATGTTTATGCTATGGGGGCCCTTGTCTATTCGCTTTTCCGTGTGGTTTAATTTCCACACGATGGAAGAATGGTGACTATCGATCAATTGTCATTCATTAGTCCCTCGATTCCTCCTGCGCAGTTGTCATCCCCTCCTAGTTTTTATCCACCAGTTGTATCTGCCCCCCCGCAAATCAACTACGTGGCCACCTATCCCATACTTGTATCCAGCGATGCCGCCGTCGTGCATAGTGTCCTGGGGGCATTGGGTCCTGACTTCCGAGATGTTGACCTTCCCCCGGGAGAGACACTCTTGGAAACCCTAACTTCCTGTTCATTATGATGAAGTTCGGTCAAAGCATAGTTCATTTTCCTATGTCAAGCTCCTTAAAAAATGAAACTAGGTTTGGTCGGAGCATAGTTTGCTTTCCTGTGTCAAGCTCCTTAAAAAATGAAATTAGGTGTATTGAGCATAGTTCCTCATCTTGTGTCAATCTCGTTAAAAAATGACACAAGGGTTATGAGGATAGTTCTTTTACTGTGTCAACCTCATTAAAAAATGAAACAACCCCCTTTCCAAGTCGAGTCTTTTGATTAAGATCTCGTAAAATACAAATCGAGTCTTTCCTAGATCTCGAAAGTGAACCTTCACTCCATCCACTTTGTTGAATGCAATGAAGCTTGGGGGGCATGTACCTCGTTTTGCGTCATTATGCTGGGGGCATGCGAACTTATAACAAGCATAGTTTTTCATTTCAAGCTTGTGAAAACATGAAACCGATTCCAAGCAGAGTTCTCCCTAGTTCAAGCTTGTGTAAAAATGAACCCATACCCGAGTCACCTTTAAGCTCTTTTCTGACTCGTAAAATATGAAAAGATTGCCGAGTATTTTTTAACTTTTTTACTCGCTAAAGAGAATAAAAATGGAGGTCTTCTTTCAGCTCTTTTCTGACCATTTAAAGATGAAAATATTCCCGAGTTGTTCCTCTTGACTCGTTAAACGTAAATGAGAGGCGGTCGTCTTTAAACCCTTTTCCGACTATGTAAAAATGAAAAGATTGTTGAACCCTTGTCGTTTCAGGTTCGTTAACAGTCGCGAAGCGACATGGTTTTGATCGCTTTTTTACTTTTTCAGATCAGAGTCATTACTTATGAAAAGTACTCCTCGGTCATAATGATTGGGCGGTTCTTTCGAGCATTGTTTTATACTTTTTCGGGCTCGAGAGACACAACTTCATGAAAAAGGACACCCCTGGAGTTTCCTTTTCTCTATCTTTTCAAACTCTCTAAACATGAAAAGACGTCGAGTTTTTCCATTGTCAGACTCGTTAAAACTGTAATGACATCGGGTTTTGTCGTAATGACAACATTCAAGCATATGCTATCCCCGTCAAGCTTGCCATCCAAAAATAATCGGGGTACTCACCAGAAATGGTGGGGGAATAAAGGAATCATAATCGTCGTCGTCGGAAGTATGTCGCTCTTGAACATGGCACTTTCTGCATTCGTGTCTGGGTGGGGACATCTCATCTCGTTTCACATTTGCCTCCATGGGTTTGGGTTATCCTATTTGACCATTCATCTGCTCATCGTTTTGTCATCATGACCCCTGATCATTTGACATCAAATACTGCCAGATCCGTTGTTGTGCCGCCGATATGTTCAAGAGAAGTTGACCTCTGCAGAATACTCAACCTCCCTCTGATACCTCACACAAACCATGTTGTCCTTCTCTGTCTCGTGTCGATGATGTGGGAAACATTATGGCCCACCTTCGATCAAGATCACTTCCTATCGACTTCATCTCATTATCCAGGAAGGTGACCTAGAGACTCCCTTCAGGTACCTTGGAGCCTGCATGCCTTAATGGCAGGTTCTTCGTGATCGACGTGAGGTTTTTCATCATTGGCCTCCGATCGGATGATTCTGCGGGTGTTTGACACTGGCTCATTGATTAGCACACCGTGGATTGTACCTATAGTACCTTGAGGACCATCGTCATTATTGGTGGTACCTCTCGCGTCTGTTACCAGTTTTCATCGTTGACTGGTAATCAGACAATGTTCATGCATGTTCGACTTCGACTCTTGTATTCACATGCCTGAACTTGTACTGTGTTCGGATCGATTTGGAGCACAAGACCCCGGATTGTGCATATTGAAATCTGGGCTGCATTTTGTGGATTATTGTAATCATTCCATGACTCATTTATTGGATGGCTGCGACCATACCTGAGTCCATTTATTGATCCTCATCGGATGGCTGCGTCCATACCTGGGATATAGTTTTTATATATACTCTGTTATGGATGGTTGCGCCCATACCACATATATCATGTACTTGAGATATCAGTTGTACTTCTTTTCGCAGGTTCTCCAGCGGCAGTGTTTTCAGTCACGAATGTTCATGTAAAGCACTTCACCCCTCTCTCTCTCGGGCCTCATGCTTTAGGGGGCATCTGTTACACAATAATTTGTCACCATTTGTCATCGTCCCTGTTACCCCTCTCCTGCATCTTGGAGGACTCATTCCGGGACTTGTGAGAAGTGACAAGACTTGAAACCACTTGCATCATTCACCTCTGAACATGAGCTTCATATGCCCTGAAGACATCTCCTGCACCTTGCCCTTAAAAATATCCCTTTTTACATTAGCGCTGGTCCACTATGTACTTCCCGCGCCAATGGGGAAAATCCTATAAAAGGGGCACGCCATTAGCGCTCTGTCCCAGAGTCGCAATCACGGCAACCTTTTTGGGCAAAGTTTCTAACCAATCAACCTCCGAAAGTTCTATCCAACTCATTCACCAACTGAATCCAAGTTAAGTGATGATGGTTTGGCTTCGAATCTCCTTGAATGGGAAGTAGTTTTCCACCATTCCATAGAAGTTTCCAAGTGATGAAGCCAAATCCATTATTATTGTGATTGATATTATCTCTTCCTTTTCATCTATAAAAGCTTGTCTCCATGCCTTGAGCAAGCTAGTCTTAGTTCTAATTCTAGTGGCAATGCTTGTGCTGAAAGGAAGATATCAAGAGATTAGAGTTGCAAGAGCCTTCTTTGTGTCCATAAGGCTTAACCTAAGTAAGGAGATCTTGTCACCAAAGGGAGAGAGGCTTGTCCCTTATCCCTTCAAGCTTTGCAAGACTTGTGTAGCTGAGCACCCAGCCAAAGGAGGACTTGACGTGAGGACGCTGGTTGTATTCTCCTTTGTTGATTATTAATGATAGATGACTATCATTATGGTTCCATTCTCATTGTCCTTGTAATGATTGATGTTGAATTATATCCTTCCTGACTGATGTATAATTGAATTTATTAGATTTCACGCTTGTGTTTGTGTTGTTCTCTTTGTGTGCAGGTGTCCATTCACGGAGATAGTGGAGGATTGTGACCGGCCAAAGCAAAGGAGAACGGGCGACGTCTCTTCTACGAATAAAAGTGTTGGAATCCAAGTAGGTCTTCATCACCAACCTTTTATTTGCAATTAGGGACTTGTGTGATAGCATTGTTTGATTGTTGCTAGACCCGTTCTGGGCTAGTAGGGATCGCCTCTATCCATAGAGGGGATTTACCTCTCCAACAATTTGGTGACTCCACTGGGGAGTTTAGCTTGTTGTTCAATTTGTAAACTTAGATGGAGTCTGAAGCACGGCCAGATAGCCTTCGAAACACTATTGCTTTGCAGTAGTGAAGTAGATCAAAGCCGCTTCAGTCAATCTCCGGTTTGGTTTGCAGACTGAAAAATTTGGAGTTTGTCTTGCCTCTTTGGTTTTCTCTTGTTTTCTTGCTTGGATAGCTTTCTAGATTGAATTTCTTGCTGCCTCTTGCTTCCTGGCCTGCCTAGATACTGTAAACCAAGCTTTGGACTGCTTGTTCTTCTTTTTGACTTGGAAAACTTTATTAGAGCGGATTTTCCTCTGACAGTCGTGCCAGTTGGCACATGTTGCTAACTGACAACCCGCGCCAATCCCCTTATAGCATGAGTTACAGCCTGACAATCGCGCCAGGCCTGTCAACCTTTCTAGTTTGCTTGTTTGCCAGTCTTCAGAGCTTGGATTTGTATCTTGCCACATCTTTTTCAATTTCTTGAGTGTGTTGGAGTCTTGTGTGGTTTTGAGTCTCTCTTTCGAGAAATTTTTAATTTGATTTCCTTTGGTCATTACTTGGAGGTTTTTCTCAGTCTTTTCACAATTTTGCATCTTTTTGCTTTTGTTTTTGCAAAAAAGATTCCCCCTCAATTTGCCCTGGGTGGGGGGGGGGGCTAATTTCTATGAGTTTTTTAATCACCTTTGTGTGTTTTTAATTTTTTGATCTTTGGAAATATCACCCTTTTCTTGATTTGCACTTGATTGGTTCTTAGATTTACAATTAGAAATCATCTTGTGTTTGAGAATTACTTGCTAAAGAAAAAAAATTTTCCACACTTTTTGGCATAATTAGAATTCTCATTTGTGCATAGATTACATTTGCACACTTTTCAAGTGAATTGTGCATAGATTACAATTGCGTAGATTACCTTTACCCTTTTGGGTGTTTGCCTTCTTCTATCGATTTCACATTTCTAGCCCTAGGGCATCTAGTGGCTTTGTGTGTCGAGCCTCCTTTAGGTGTTTTTGGTCTTCTAGTGGTCCAGTCGACTCTTTATTGGATCCCTTGCACTTGTTTGGTAGTTTTAAATCATTTTGTTGCATTATTTGGGTGACTTGATTTGTCTTCACTTGAATTCCGCTTCGTCTCACTTTTAGCCTAGATCATACGGTTCATTGTTGTCTTTGGGATATTTTTTGTGCTTTGAGGAACTGAATTTTCTTGGGTTGAATAGAATTTGTTTGTGTTGTCTCTCAAAATTCATTTTAGTGCATTGTGCCTTTGAAAAAGAAATCAAACAAATCTCTTTTGCATTCAATAGTTAATGGGAAATAGAACTTTTCATTGATTTGTATTCTTAAAAGAAAAAGTTTTATTTATTTGCCATTAGCTGCATTAGGTTGTTTGATTGATTGTGCTCATTTTGTTTGATTGAAAATTCTTAACCCTCTCGTAGTCAGTATTCATCGAACGAAATGGTATTCTTTGGCATATAGCTTGCATCTAGGCAATTGTGAAAGATTACATATGGTAGGACCTGAAACCAAAACTTAATTGAGGATCAACCATAAAATGAACTGAATAAACTTAATAACGCATTGGAAGTTAACGCAAACATCTAGAGGTCTAGGTTAGAGACGTGCTCTGACATCGTTAGACCTAGTCACTTTTGTTCTTGCATTAAGGTTGGGTGATTCCTCCTTGTGTGGTTCAACTGTGGTCTAGTACGGACTTGTACTCCCACGTAACATCACATATATATGGGGCGACTCCACTAGGTTATCATCCTTGATCCATAGGAAGCCGTGTCTTCCGCCTTACAAGCCGTAACGCACCGAACACAGAATTCGGGAAGATTGACTGTAGTACGGAAAGTCCTTGGTTTTCATATGATTGCCAAGGTGTATAAGCAGTTTTACGGATTGTCTAGTTAACCCTTTGCCTAGTTTCTCCAGAGTATTCACTTTTGATCCTTTTCAGACTCCTTAAAAGAAAAGGCTCACTTGAGCAGTTTATCACTTCGGGCTCACAAAACATTCGAAGGTGACTAGAGTCACCTTTTTTTCCTTTTCTCGACTCTTAAAACATGAAAAGGTCAAGTGCAGTTCCTTTGTCTTCAAATTTATTCGGCCGCGTTCACATTTACCCGGTTAGGTCTTGTTCATGTTAGCTTGACTAGGTTTCTTTTTCATTCTTGATGGCAACTTTCTCGAGGTTCACCAACCCAAGTTCCCCCCCTTACGGGAATCCTGGTCATTTCCCTCCTCTCGGGAATGTTGGTGCTCCTTACATGGCAACGTTGTCCCTCCCAGGGTTAACTGTTGGGTTTCCTGTTTGGTTGTTCTCAACCTCTCTGGTCCCTGCCGTCTCACCTACTGATCAATCAGTCCCTGCACCTGAACAACCTCATTTTGATTCTAATGTGGACCTCTCCCCTTCTACACCCACTCCTACGTCCTCATCTTATACTTCGCCTGGTGAAAGTCTCGATTCGAGTAACCAGGTGGCTAAGAAGAAGAAGAAGAAGACAAAGAAGAAGAAGGTTGTCAAAGGAGAGGCTAAAAGCGCAACTACCCCCTCGAGTACACATGAATTCGGGCCACCTTCTGCTCCTCCATGGAAGGTCAAGTTTCCTTGTCGATTGTGCAAGGATGACCACCTTCTTCGCGATTGTCCTGGAATTCCCAGGGTCTTAGAAGTATGGTCCCACGATTCGGCCCGCCCCTCATCACCTTCTGAATCTCACGGCGATGCTACCCTATCAGTTGGGAATAGTAAAGGAAAAGGGACAATTCGAATCCCTTGCAGACTTTATGAAGGAAATCATCCCCTTCACCTTTGTCCGCTCATGGATAAAGCCTCCGACGTCTTGGAAAGTCTCGCGGCTCCCTCACCCCAACTCCCTGTTGGATATCAATGTCTTTCTGCAGCTGCAGATTGTTCCCCTACTAACAACAAGATTGGTTTAAATTCCTCTCTTGTACAGCCTCATCTTCCTGAACCTAGCTCTACCCAGCCTGTTCCAGACCAACTATTGGTCAGAAAGAGTGTCGACTCGATTTCACCACCCGATCACTCCATTTTGGAAGGGCGCAATTCCCATGTTCTTCTCGTCTCCTCAGATTCCCCTGAGCCCGGAAATGACTCTCCTATCCGAGCTGCTCCCGAAAGCCCCTCTTCAGTTCCTATGGAGCATGGGGGCAATCATAAGATTCCCCCACCAAGTAGTTTGGCCATCTCCTTTGATTGGAGTCACCTGACCACTTCCTGCCTTCCGTCCCATGTGCCTTTCCAGATTACGGTACTTGGCTGTGATAAGGCAATACCTAGAATTGTTCTGGATGAAGGTGCGTCGGTCAGTCTTATGTCATACACTACTTGGCAAGCTTTAGGTTCCTCGCAGCTCGGGCCGGTCATGCAGAATCTATTGCCTTTTGACGGAGGAGCTTGCCCATCTCTAGGAGTCCTCCTGAAGTTCCCTATTACTTTGGGAGGTAAAACCGTCTATATCAATGTGTTGGTTACCCAAGGTGTTTTAGGTTTCAGTCTTCTCCTTGGTTGCGACTATGTTTATGCTATGGGGGCCCTTGTCTCTTCGCTTTTCCATGTGGTTTGATTTCCACACGATGGAAGAATGGTGACTATCGATCAATTGTCATTCATTAGTCCCCCGATGCCTCCTGCGCAGTTGTCGTCCCCTCCTAGTTTTTACCCACCAGTTATATCTACCCCCCCGCAAATCAACTACGCGGCCACCTATCCCATACCTGTATCCAGTGATGCCGCTGTCGTGCATAGTGTCCTGGGTGAATTGGGTCCTGACTTCCGAGATGTTGACCTCCCACCGGGAGAGCCACTCTTGGAAGCCCCAACTTCCTGTTCATTGTGATGAAGTTCGGGCAGAGCATAGTTCGCTTTCCTGTGTCCAGCTCCTTAAAAAATGAAATTAGGTGTATCGAGGATAGTTTTGATCTTGTGGCGACCTCGTTACAAAAAGAAACAATTTGTTCAAACATAGTTCCTGATCTTGGGTCAAGCTCATTAAAAAATGAAACAAGGGTTATGAGCATAGTTCTTTTAATGTGCCAACCTCATTAAAAAATGAAACAACTCCCTTTCCAAATCGAGTCTTTTCAATAACCTCTCGTAAAATACAAGTCGAGTCTTTCCAAGACCTCGACAGTGAACCTTCATTCCATCCACTTTGTTGAATGCAATGTACCTCGTTTTGCGTCATTATGTTGGGGGCATGCAAACTTATAACAAGCATAGTTTTTCATTTCAATCTTGTGTAAACATGAAACTAAATCCAAGCAAAGTCCTCCTTGCTTGTGAAAAAATGAACCCATACCCGAGTCACCTTTAAGCTCTTTTCTAACTCGTAAAATATGAAAAGATTGCCAAGTATTTTTTTTCCTTTTTGACCCGTTAAAGAGAATAAAAATGGAGGTCTGCTTTCAGCTCTCTTTTGACCGTTTAAAGATGAAAAGATTGCCGAGTTATTCCTCTTGACTCATTAAACGTAAATAAGAGGCGATCGTCTTTAAACTCTTTTCTGACCGTGTAAAAGCGAAAAGATCATCGGACCCTTGTCGTTTCCAGTTCGTTAACAGTCACGAAGCGTCGTGGCTTTGATCGCTTTTTTAATTTTTTAGATCAAAATCACTACTTATGAAAAGTACTCCTCGGTTGTAATGATCGAGCGGTTCTTTCGAGCATAGTTTTATACTTTTTCGGGCTCGAGAGACACAACTTTACGACAAAGGACACCCCTGGAGTTTTCTTTTTGCTGCTTTTCAAACTCGCTAAATATGAAAAGACGTCGAGTTTTTCCTTTGTCAGACTCGTTAAAACTTTAATGACATCGCGCTTTTTCGTAATGACACCATTCAAGCATATGCTATCCCCGTCAAGCTTGCCATCCAAAAATGACCGGGGTACTCACCAGAAATGGTGGGGGAATAAAGGAATCATAATCATCGTCATCGGCAGTATGTCACTCTTGAACTTATCACTTATCTGCATTCGTGTCTGCGTGGGGCCATATCATCTCGTTTCACACTTGCCTCCATGTGTTTGCGTTATCCTATTTGACCATTCATCTGCTCCTCGCCTTGTCGCCATGACCCCTGATCATTTGACATCAAATACTGCCAAATCCTCTGTCGTGCCACCGATATGTTCAAGAGAGGTTGACCTCTGCAGAATACTCAACCTCCCTCCGATATCTCACACAAAACGTGTTGTCCCTCTCTGTCTCGTGTCGATGATGTGGGAAACATTATGGCCCACCTTCGATCAAGATCACTTCCTGTCGACTTCAGCTCATTATCCAGGAAGATGACCTAGAGACTCCCTTCAGGTACCTTGGAGCCTGCTGCCCTAAATGGCAGGTTCTCTATCCGTAGGTTTCATCATTGGCCTCCGATCGGATGATTCTACGGGTGTTCGACACCGGCTCATTGATTCGCATGCCGTGGATTGTACCTATAGTACCTTGAGGACCATCGTCATTATTGGTGGTACCTCTCCCGTCTGTTAATAGTTTTCATCATTGACTGGTAATCAGACGATGTTCATGCATGTTCGCCTTCGACTCCTATATTCACATGCTTGAACTTGTACTGTGTTCAGGTCGAGTTGGAGTGCAAGACCCCAGATTGTGCATATTGAAATCCGGGTTGCATTTTGTGGATTATTGTAATCAATACATGACTCATTTATTGGATGGTTGCGACCATACCTGAGTCCATTCATTGATCCTCATCAGATGGCTATGTCCATACCTGGGATCCAGTTTTTATATACTCTGTTACGGATGGCTGCGTCCATACCACATATATCATGTACTTGAGATATCAGTTGTACTTTTTTTCGCAGGTTCTCCGGCGGCCATGTTTTCAGTCACACATGTTCTTGTAAAGCATTTCACCCCTTTCTCTCTCGGGCCTCATGCTTTAGGGGGCATCTGTTACACAATAATTTGTCATCGTTTATCACCATCCCTGTTACCCCTCTCCTGCACCTTGGAGGACACATTCCGGGACTTGTGAGAAGTGAAAATACTTGAAACCACTTGCATCATTTCCCTCTGAACATGAGCTCCATATGCCCTGAAGACATCTCCTGCAGCTTGCCCTTAAAAATAGTCCTTTTTACATTGGCGCTGGGCCACTGTGTTCTTCCTGCGCCAATGGGGAAAATCCTATAAAAGGGGCGCGCTATTAGCGCTCTGTCCAAGAATCGCAATCGCGCCAACCTATTTGGGAAAAGTTTTTAACCAATCAACCTTCGAAAGTTCTCTCCAACTCATTCACCAACTGAATCTATGTTAAGTGAAGATGGTTTGGCTTCGAATCTCCTTGAATGGGAAGTAGTTTGCCACCCTTCCATGGAAGTTTCCAAGTGATGAGGCCAAATCCATTATTGTTGTGATTGATCTTATCCCTTCCTATTTCATCTATAAAAGCTTGTCTCCATGCCTTGAGCAAGATAGTGGTAGTGGTAGTGATACTTGTGCTGAAAGGAAGATATCAAGAGATTAGAGTTGCAAGAGCCTTCTTTGTGTCCATAAGGCTTAACCTAAGTAAGGAGACCCTGTCACCAAAGAGACAGAGGCTTGTCCCTCATCCCTTCAAGCTTTGCAAGACTTGTGTAGCTGAGCACGCAGCCAAAGGAGGACTTGACGTCAGGATGCTGGTTGTATTCTCCTTTGTTGATTATTAATAATAGATGACTATCATTATGGTTCCATTCTCATTGTCCTTGTAATGATTGATGTTGAATTATATCCTTCCTAACTGATGTATAATTGAATTTATTAGATTTCACGCTTGTGTTTGTGTTGTTCTCTTTGTGTGCAGGTGTCTGTTCACAGAGATAGTGGAGGATTGTGATCGGCCAAAGCAAAGGAGCACGGGCGACATCTCTTCTACGAATGAAAGCGTTGGAATCCAAGTAGGTCTTCATCACCTACCTTTTATTTGCAATTAGGGACTTGCGTGATAGCATTGTTTGATTGTTTCTAGACCCATTCTGGGCTAGTAGGGATCACCTCTATCCATAGAGGGGATTTACCTCTCCAACAAGGTGTAGACCCTCTCATTCACAAATCTAAGAGGGAGTTGGCTTCTGAATTTGAAATGAAGGACCAAGGACTTGAAGTACAGCAGAAGCCAACAGAAATTTTCCTATCTCAAGGAAAATATGTGGTAAATATATTGGAAAGATTTGGTATGATGGACTGCAAGCCTGTGACTACCTCAGGGATCTTAACGTTTAGAAGTTATATGGTAGTGAGGTCAGACTAGATTTGGGAAATGCCTTTGAGTTTCAAAAACTCATTCGCATTGATGTTCTTAGTGAACCTCCATCCGAACATATGTTTTGTAGTTAGTACTATGAGCTCATATTTGTTTGAGCCTCACTTCACTGATGCCAAGAATCTTCTAAGATATCTTCATGGCACAATTACAATGGGTTAAGATATACTGTCGGAGATGTGAGACTACTTGGATATACTAATGCTGATTGGGTAGGCAGTGTGGTGGACCGTAAGAGCACTTTTGGGTGTTGTTTCACCTTGGGATCTGCTTCGATATCTTGGATGAGCAGGAAGTAGAAATCGGTTGCTTTGAGCACCACCGAAGCAGAATATATTGTCGCTAGCATGACCTCATGTGAGGCAGTCTGGTTGTGAAAGCTCTTCAGTGAACTGTTTGGATTTACATTGGATACCACTGTGATTCTCTGTAACAACCAGAGGTGGGATTCGATTATTGAGGAATCCCGTATTCATCAATTGCTCCAACAGATAGACATCATCTGGGATATGGTAAGTCGATGAGCAAGGAGGCTCCATCACATTAAGATGATGTACAGGTTGTTACACCTTGTGAAAGCCCCGAGGAAAGATCTAATCTGTGATTTTCCCAAACGACTTGGAATCGTCAAGAAGCCCTTGTACAAGGGTCCTGCATGTTGCATACATTGAGCTCTGGGAGCTCTGAGGGCTTGTGGTTATTACTGGAGAAACATATGACCACAGGGTGATTCACCCTCCCCTGGTGGTGCACACTGGAATAAGATGATTCGCTCTCTTGTGGGACAAGATGATTTGCTCTCTTGTGGAACAGGATGATTCACTCTCCTGTGTAGTAGGATAATTAGTTCTCCTGTGAGACCTGGATTGTTGTGTTCTCCATGGCCGCCTGGATTGATGTGTTCTCAATGGTGATTGTAGCAGGATTGATTTGTTCTCCTATGAGGGTAGGATTGATTAGTTCTCCTGTTGAGGCATCCTACCCATGCAGTCTGGGACTCATGGGAAGTACTTCTCATCTGATCAATGAGCAGGGAAATGAAGTTAGGGACCATAGTAGTACCGATGGACACATCGTTGTATCTACCATACTCCCTATGCTAGGATGACCTCCATTGATCTGGGATTAATGATACTGGTCTGGGACTAGTGGTAGTGGTTGTACCATACTATGATGTTGACTTCGAGTCAATTGAGACTGGTCTGGGACCAATGGTACATATGCCGAGACTAACTTCGTGACAGTGTGGTACTGGTCTGGGACCACTGGGAGTGGTACATACTATGACGCCGACTTCAAGTCGGTTGAGACTGGTCTGGGACCAGTGGTACACTCTCTGAGATTGCGATACTGGTCTGAGACCAGTGGTAGGAGTTGTACCATACTATGACGCTAACTTTGGGTCGGTTGAGACTAGTCTGGGACCAGTGGTACATACTCTGAGACTAACTTCGTGTCAGTGCAGTACTAGTATGGGACCAGTGAGAGTGGTACATACTATGACACTGACCTCAGGTCGGTTGAGACTGGTCTGGGACCAATGGTACACTCTCTAAGACTGCGATACTAGTCTGGGACTAGTGGTAGGAGTGGTACTTACTATGAAGCTAACTTCGGGTTGGCTAAGACTGGTCTGGGATCAGTGGTACACACTCTAAGATTGACTTTGAGTCAGTTGAGGATGATACTAGTCTAGGAACAGTGGAGTTGTACTCACTATGACGTTGACTTCGGGTTGGTTGAGACTGGTCTAGGACCAGTGGTACATACTCTGAGACTGATTTTGAGTCAGTATGATTCATCCTCGATCATTTCTTCTTCTTCATAATTCAGACCAAAGCAGAGCAGAACAAAGAAAAATAGTGTAGATCAGTACAGGGCAGAACAAGACAAAGCAGAACAAGTAGAATAGAGCATAGTAGGGCAAGGGTCAGGCTGTACAGGGTAGTGCATTTGATGGATGAATAGTAACAACCGATAGAGAGATTGTAGATGAAGTTCTCTCTGGTTGAGAGGGAGTGTTAAAATTGGAAACCAGGGAAAAACTTCATGTGGATCATCTTATTCATGTCTAATAATATTTTTATTAGATTCCTCTCATTGAGAGGTGTAGGATTGATATAAAGATCATCTAATTCCGATAAGTATTCATGGAGATATGAATTTATTTTGATTATGGAATTATTATCAAGCTGACCTACAACTCATGTAGGCTCAGAAGCCCAACAGTCGCATCTATTCAAACACCAAAGTTGTTTATAAATATAAGAGGACTTTTCCTCATTTGCTCACACACTTCTCATCACATCTCTCTCTCTACTGCACAGAAATGGGTCTCCCTCTCACACATGTGAAGCCGGAATCTGTTGTACCTAAAGCTGCAACTGCAGATCCAAAGATTGACCAGTGTGGCATAGAATATATCCTCTTTGGAACAATGTTGTAGGTTCATCTAAACCTTCTCTAAAATCCACAACTTTTGGTGGTGGAATGAAGTCAATCAGACGAACGGTTTGCAAGATATCGACTGCCCTAGTTTGAAACTGGAAACTGCTGAAACTGAAGCTGCAACCTACCTGATGAGTTGTCCTTGATGACAACCTATTTTATAAATGGAATACTTAATAAAAGTTTAAAAATATGTGAAAAAATGCATGGAAGTTGTGTATACAGATGTGACAAAATCCAGGGCAGTTCAGAGGAATCAGTTCAAAAGAATGATAAAATTGGAAGTTCAAGAACTATACACAGGTTTTGTTAAGCCAAGTCACGTATGCACATGAGTTCAGTGAAGAAAAGTAGTGTATGGTTTTTGCACCATGGTATTCTAAATACTATGACTTCCTACCATGGTATTGGCCCATAGTAATGAGCACAACAAAGATTATTGATCGCGTCAAATAATACCATCGACATAACTATGGTTTTGACCTGAGGTATTCAAAATGCTTAAAACTATATAAGGAGGTGAAGATCAAAGTGTGAGGGTGTGTAAGTGATGAAAATATTATGAAGAGTTAGATGAAAAGAAAATATGCATTTTATGGTCTTTTTATGCTTTTCTTGATCTAAACTAAGTATGCACCTAAGTGTTTGATGATGGATGAGATCTAATACATCTTAAATAATTATGCACTAATGATGGATTAGGACCATGAGACCTAAAATGACTTATCATTGTATGATCTGATAATGGCTAGGCTAGATCTTATTGCTAATGCATGTTTTATCCTTTAAATTCTATGATCTAGGTATATCAGAAGTCTTGAAAAGTTGCAAATTTATAAGTCATTATTTGTAGATATATATGCAGGTTCACCTCGGTGAAGGCACGTATACATGCGGATTTGGCACTTCCAAGTAG
Source organism: Pinus taeda (assembly GCA_000404065.3). Lineage (NCBI taxonomy): Eukaryota > Viridiplantae > Streptophyta > Pinopsida > Pinales > Pinaceae > Pinus > Pinus taeda. The sequence continues at coordinate 6,127 of APFE030888020.1, read as the reverse complement.
CGTATGTAGAGGAAGGGCTTGTAGTTCAGAAATGATTGATCTATCTAATCAGTGCTGTTGTTTTACTGCTATTTGTTAATGATGTCTTCATTAGATATGAAGTTAAACTAATTGTATAAGGAGATTGAGTGTGGTTGACTGAGTAAGAAGGGTGATCTTTGCTGCTCTCTGTTTACAACTTTGTCATATGACAGTAGATCTTCAAAAAAAAATTCGTTGGTACAATTTTTGGTTCAAAAGATTTATGATTCAGTATATTTAGAGGTATATGCAGGTTGAGTTATAGAAAGTAGCATATACATGTAGGTTATTGAAGTAGCGTATACATTCTAACATATGATTTTGGAGGTTGTAGTTGGTTCTGGTTGTTGATGTAGTGTTCTCAGTTCAATTCTGTGTACTGGCTACAGTGATCTGACCATTCCAGTTGATTGGTTAAATTTTGATTAAGTGTCAGTTGATTGCGTTTTGGGTGAATGGTTGTGTCATGCGGAAAGAGTTATTTTTGCTGACAAACTACCCTTCCTAGGAGTATAAGACTCTCTAGTGACAAACAAGACAATTAAGAGCAATCCTTCTCTAAACATACATTATTCTATGAGAAACCAAGTGTTTTTCGATCCTACCTCAAGTCCAACGCTTGTTGCAGTAGTCCAGTCTCGTCGATCCAGATGAGCTCCTCCTTCACTTTTGAAACCTGCATACACTAACAATCAAACGATTACATAACACCTGAATATTCCATAAAACAAAGCATATTCAACATATAGACCAAGGAGTATATGAAACAATTCATTAACAACAAATCATTGAGAAGAATGGACTTATTTGTATTAAGGAAACAAAAAAAGAAACCATTACAACCTGAGCCTTGGTGTTGTGCAAGTTCCTCCCAGGGTCCAGCAAGAGTTTTCCTCTACTTTGACAAGCTCACCCACTTCCAAATGAAACAAGAAAGGATGGTAATCTCTCCTCACAAGCTTACAATGGAAGTCCTAATTCCAGCAGCATCTACCCTTTGGAATGTTCAGCTTTCAACCTCCCCTCCTTTGGCCCAATGCCTGTATTTATAGTGTTCTAGAGGAAGTTATTCAGGTCCAACATCAATGGGATACTCCCTCTTTTGGATGGGGTAGCTCCTCTCTTGATGGGATAAGTTCCTCTATCATAGGGATGCATGAACCATCTGGAGGCGCTCAATACACGTCAAACACTCTTCTAGAAGGCTCTAGAAGTGACCACAAGTAACTTTTTAAAGATGAAACTCGCGCCTTTTGACCCTTCTAGGGGTACGCACCCATCCTTTGGCTTACAGAGCGTATAAGTACACAGGTACAGTGTGTTTGGGATGCGTACACGCAGGCAAGGTAGAGAGAACCTGCGTACCCAGAAATAAACATGTTTTTAAGTGACTTTCTCTCTTTTTGAAGTTTGACATGAAGAGCAGAGGTATGAGGCTTGACAAGGAGGATAATATGACTATTGATGGAGCCATATTAACTGGAGATAGTCATGGTGACAAATTTCAGTGTAACAGATTGCCCCCTAAAGTACGAAGCCTGTAATAGATAAGGGTTTTATATCATATAGGAAGGGTGAAGTACTTTATCATTTCGAGGATCATCTTGTGGAGAGCCCGATCAGAACCTGCAATTTTCAACACAAAATACATGTATAAGATCATATCATCGCTGAGGTAGGCATTCCCATACTCAGATCAAAAACTTTAACTAACAGACTAACTACTCTGATACAGGAATGATTTCATAATACATCATAATTATAAACTCGTGTAGACACAGTATGGGCGCAGCCATCTGTTTATGATTGGTCTACAACATAATGAATACAAAACTCCTCGCAGCCTGGATGGTGGAAACTAGATCCAGGGTCTTCATCTCTACTTCCCGAATTGGTACGATTCTAGCCATGTGAGTAAATGAGTCGATGTCGAACATGGTAGAAACCACTTGATTACCAGTCAATGATGTAAACTATTAACAAGTGTGAGAGAGACCACCAGTGATGTCAATGGTTCTCAAATTACCCAGCACAATCCATGAGATGTGAATGAATGAGTCGATGTCGAACATTTCATGGAATCCTTCGATCGCAAGTCAATGATGAAAACTGACGTCGAAGGGGAGAAACCTGCCATTGATGCATGCAGACTCCAAGGTACTGACGATTTCTAAGTCAACTCTCTAGATAATGTGCTGATGTCGATAGAAAGCGACCCGTCGCAGGCAAGCCCACAACACGAAACCATAGTCCAAGTTGAAGAAATGTTGCTGCAAGGACTGACTCAATGATGACATGATGAATGATAGGTATTTTGCGGTTGAATGTTTCGTTTCAGACCTCTTGAACACATAACGACACACAGATGGTTTGGCGATAAATGACTCAAAGTCGACTCCCATAACCCGGCTAAAGATGTCAAATGATCTTGGTCAACTGTGAGACAAGGGATTTCCCAACCCAGGTGAATGAATAAGTGTCGTGTTCAAGAGTGGTAGTAAGATTTTATTTTTGAGACAAAAGGATATCAAATAGGCTCATTCTTCTCATTTTTTCCCCCACCATTTCTGGCAAGTACCTCTTTATTTTTTACAAGCTTGAGGAGGATAACATATGCTTGTTTGTAAGCTCATCCTTCGGATGAGTCCAACTTAGTTTTTGATTCGAACCCTAAGAAGGAGTGGTCCGTTCATGTTTGTAATAGAACAGTTCCTTTACTGTGAAATTTTAACGAGTCCAGTATAGGAGAAACTCGGCGTTTTTCATATTTAGAGAGTCTGAAAAACTTAGAAGACTCCAGATTGAACCTTTTCGTAAATTTGTGTCTCCTAAGCCCGAAAAAGTATAAAATAATACCTAGGAGAACCGCTTGATCTTGCGACCAAGGATATTTTCATAGTTAGTGTCTTTGACCTGAAAAGTAAAAAGCCATCAAGGACACGTCGTTTTATTTCCAATATCAAATTTGAAACAACAAAAATCCGGCAATCTTTTCTTGTTTTTTTTTCTGTCAGAAAAGGGTTGTAAGAGGACTGTCTTTTAATTCTGTTTTAACGAGTGTAAAAGAAACGCTCGGCAATCTTTTCAGTTTTTAGGAGTCAGAAAAGGGCT
>APFE030888018.1:0-13067 GCA_000404065.3 Pinus taeda | reverse complement strand
TGAAATATGAAATATAGTGATTATAAATATGAATTATTACTTCAATTTGTATAGTAATATGAGTATACAATTTGTTTATTAATTATATTTATTAAACTCCGTATTTTTATTAATAACATATTTGATGTAAGTTTTTATGATATGTGTATTGTGATATTTCTTATAAGAATTTTGTTTATAATTTTATTAATAAAAAAATTACAATATAATGAATCAAATCAAATTAATTTATTATTTTTATTTTCTATTATATTTTTTTAACTAAATTGACATGAAGTTTTAAATATTATTGTACCATTATAACATTTCCATGTATTAGATTAGATGGTCTATTGTCTAAATACAAATCCTATCTAAAATTATAGTTATTGGGAAAAGAAGGCTCTACTACCCACCATGAAAGAGGTATTGTCACTTCAATGTTTGTGCCCTTGTTATATAAAGTTACACTAGGCATTCATATAAATGAAAGATTGATCAATATCAATTCATGATAAGCAGCATAATACTTGTCTCATTAACAAATTACAAATTATAAAAAGTAAGTAAGCTATATCGTTGTTTTAAATTATTATTAAATAAAAAATTAATATAGGATTTAAACATATATACATTTTAAAAAGACATGGACAAAATTTTTAACCTTGAACATTCACTAGAACTTACCATAGACATGTTGAACTTGTAAATAGCTTTTGATATAATATGCTATATGACATTTTTTTTAATTAATCAATTTGAGATAAATTAGCATAGGTCCATTTCAAACAAGGATCTATCATGAGCCTAGCACGATCCAATTTCTTCACCTATATTTTTTTTATGAGTGAACATTATTTAAATGTTTTGTATAGTTATTTAATCTTTTTCAGTTTTGAGATTTTTAAAATTTTATTTTAGCTACATAACCAAATTTTCAACTTTGATGAGGGTGGACATGGTTACACATCATACTGTGGTGTAGAATGAGCCTATGACTCAATTAATTAAAACACCATAATTAACTTGGAAGCAAATCTTAAGTGTTTATTGGTGGATACTACTATGAATATTATACCATATTCCATGCCAGTTTAATCTCTTCGTTTACCTAATAATCAATTATAATTAAATGGTAACAATAGAGAATCTATCTCTAAACAAATAATGGAAAAGTAATGTCGGCTGAACTTAAAAAATAACAATAATAAGATATATCTATATGTGTACTTATAATATATTAACTGGATTCATGTAGTAAAGTAGGAATCTAAGATGAAAATCTCTCTACCTCTGACGACGAAAGAATAAAACAACTTTGTTATAACTTGCATTAACCTATGAAATAAAAAGCGATTGAGAGTGAAAGAACGCAATATACTTTATTGTTATTGTTAGAATACTATTAACTCTTTCACATAGGAAAGAGCATCAACGCTTCGGCATCAACATCGATACATAGCTGGGTGAATAGTGGATACCCACAGTGAATTTTCACAGAAGATAGAAAATGTCAAGGCACGGGGATAAGTGTTTGTCTAGGAATTCCTTCAACGGCCTGCAACGCCGAGAGTTAAACGGGAAACTGCCAAATAGTTTCTGGGATGCAAATAGTTTCTGGGATTACCATGTACATGTCTTCTACATAGACGAAAGGGTCACACACTTGGTTATAGCAGATGACATAATATGCGTTTCTTGCAATGGCCATCTCATTCCATTTGGACGGCAGGGGAAAGTCTGGCCTTTGAAGGACGAGTATGGTAAACCCATAACACTGAATTGTCAGATGGAGATTGTATCTGCCTACTACAATTCTAATAATAATTCACTCATAATCGTTGGTTATCATCAATCTTTGCCCTACCTCAAGATTATAAGCATGGAAGTAGCATCTGTAAAAGCAGGACGAACAGATGAATACAGAGATATCTATGCCGAAGAAGCGGACGCGGTTACTTGGGATTTCGATATTCCAAATTGCAGAGGCGTGATTTACAATAAAGATGAGAGAGTGTTCAAAGTTTTTGATTTGAAAGAATACAATCAGATATGCACCATATCACTCGAAAGAGGTATACCAGTTGAAAGGAAAATAGAATGGTTTTTTCAAAGTCGTGGGAATATGTACGTAGTGATATATTTCGATGGAGGATTCCCAAGAAATACGAGCGATGTATCGTTCAAAATTTATTCGAAACGGGATGGAGAACTGTGTCAGGAAGGTATCATCCATCTCAACCATCATGAAGCTCGGTTACAGTTCGCTGCGCTCTGCGGCGATGATAGAATATGTCTGCAACAACATGGATGGAATATGCAAGTGATTGATATATCTGGTGAGGTCCCTCAAGTAATACCAACAAATTTAGAAGCAATTGTGGAGCCTTACTATTTACCTAAATTGGACTGTTTCTTGTGCTACACCAGAAGTCGAAGCCTTCACCTGTGTAATATGCGGCGACATTTTGATCACTTTTGAAGACCATCCGATCCGTCTGCCCGTCTTTGACAAGTTTCAGAGGGGAACTTACATTGCAAACGAGAAGGATATGATCATTTCCTTCTGCGATGCAGTGAGGCTGTTTGAAAAATGTACGATCAATATTAGCAGCATTATTACAGGAGAATGTCTCGCAAAGATTACGAATGAGCCTCGTTCTCAGATCAGAGAGCTTGCATTGTCACGTGAAATCGTGGCACTTGCATACGACGAAAGAATTGGAGAGATTTTCACAGCTAATGAAGATGGAATTTGCTGCGTGTGGTCAAAGAATTTTCCCTCTGATGCTTGGATGGAGTATGAGGATGAGTGAATAGAGTTTAATCTATCGTCAAAAAAACCATTTCTGTTATAATTCTAATTCTTATTTCTTGTTCATATCAGTCTGTAATCATTACATTGTTATTTTTATTTTTGTTTCCTAGTCTCTCTTATTATTTATTGTTTGTCAGCACTTGCGGCAGTCACATTACCACAACATTTCTTTGTTGGTATGGTAAGGTTATTTGTTATTTAACGCATGGTGAATTATAATTCCCTACGTTTATTTTAATTTTGGATTTAATAAGAATCAAGAAGAATCAAATCCGTGTGTGGAGAAATTAGACCTGTGATGTAGGGTTGTTTAATTATTATTGGTTAATTATAAATATAATTGTTCATTTTTATTTTTTTGACAAGTTAAAATGTTACTAATAAAAAGTTAATAGGGTGAGAGAAATTTTTGGATAAAATAATATTATAATATTATATGTTACCAAGTATTTATTATCACCTCACGTAGGGAAATACTAATTTAAATGTGATATTATTACATTTTACATAATATTTCCCATCACACTTCAACCTAAATATCACATTTTATTCTATATTTCTCAACCCTTGTTAATTTTATATTTGGGTTTGTTCACTTTCAAACTTTAAATATAAAGAAGTTCACTTTCAAACTTTAAATATAAAGAAGTATTACAATACGAAATGGACCAATTGAGGGGAAAAATAGGGTAAAACATAATATTATATTATTATATTTTACCTAATACAATCTCATATAATATAGGTAGACCTAAGAGAAGACTATCCACAAGTGAATAGTGTATTGATGTTCTAAGGAGGTTCCTGAGCTAGACTTGGGCCAGTGGAATCCTTTCTAGATCCTTATAGGTTGGGACTCTAAACTCGACCGAGGGTCTTGAGGTTTGGAGACTAGACAAATTGAGAATTGAATCTAGATTGTGTGGACGAGTGGAAGCTCGGGAGTAGACCTCGGATTGAAGGTTAGGAGGAGAGACTTATAGTTTTGTTGGTATAGTTAATGTATTTACATTAGTCCTTACTTCTTCTTAGGAATATATATAAGTACCCAATTTGTATAATTATGTCAAGAACCGAATTAGTTAAGTAGGAAGGGACTATGTAATTGTGTCACAACAGTATGTACCTTCTTTTAAAATAAATTCAGAAATATAGATTATAAATAGTAATCTTTTGTTAATTAAAACACCATAGAAGGAGCATAAATTCCATGGATAGAACTTGGATTATTTTCCCTAACAAAGAAATAACGCATTTCTAGTGTAATAAGTAGATAAATGCAAGATGATACTAAACCAAGTGAACAGATAAACGAATAATAAGTAAATTTCATACATTTCCTTGTGAACAGTAAATAGTTTGCAAAAAAAATGGAAATTCACACTCGCAGATACCTGGTGAAGGAACAATAATGCTGGAACAAGAGCTTCAACAATGTTTGATCAAACTAAATCTGGCTCCCACATGTTATGACCCTATCCAAGGGTATCAAGAGAGGGCTCCTTAAGACCTTGGGTTGGTGTCTACTAAACTAAACTACAATTCGAAAGGTGAATAGAGTCTCGTGACTCTGTTTTCCACCACCATATTTTCTAGGCTATTGGGTAACCAATTAAGCTAGAACAACTACATACATTAGAAGGGACCATGAAGGTCTTGGTAAAATAAAAAACAAGAAGGAAATAGAACCCAAAAGGAAAAAAGAAATTGTACATTTGAATGAAAAACTTACTGTACCAATTTAAATATTAGAGAAAATCAATCTCTGTGTGTAAAGCTACGAAAACACAACAGTCCTTTGATTTAACAATAAATAGAGCCATTGTTAGAAGTAGTTCACTCATAAATCTGAGTAGACTAACGCTATTGTAAGAAGAGACATTTGTAAATTAAAAAAAAGACTTCAAAGTCAACTCGAATAACTAGACATTTTCTCCAAGAACTTAGTTGAATTGTAAGGGGTTTGAGTGGTCTTGGTAGCGGGAACTCCATTGAAAAAATACAAAAGAAAAACCTAGTAAGGCAATGTGACATATTTGAATCTTAAAAAAAAAATAACAAATGCCTTATCCAAACAATTAGTAAGTCAACACTTCTATTACCGGGTATAGTATGAAAGAAATTCCCATACTAATTTACAAGGCAAACACTTTTTCTGTCTAAACCAACTAATAAACCACGTGAACCCTGAGCCAACATAAGAAGGTTTGTAGAGTAACTTGGCATCGTATATCAGAAGGAGAATTGGCATCTCTATGGTTGCAAAGAAAACCTGGCAGCAAGAGGACAACAAGCGGTAGATAAACCCGCTAGTAAACAAACATTTAAAGACCTCTGTAAATGAAAATCATAAGAGGGGAAACAAAATATTTTGAATAATTAACTATTGCAGAATTAGGTCGAACCTATCACCTAGGCGAGTAAAATGATTGGAATCCACGGAGGAAGAGAACCTATAGATTAAACGAACAATGCAATTAGCAACTGGCAGAGTATCATGATGATTTACGAGAAACACATAAGGAAAAAGCTTATGAGTGTTGGAAGGGAAAGACAAATCTCATGAATAATCGTGGAGCAAGAGATGATTGTGTTGGAGGGATCTTTCCTAAGGAATGAAGGTGACCCTACTGCTAGGAAATAAAACTCAAGAGAAGACATATGGTGGTCACTGTGGTGGTGGATTGGATAAGTTACCCTCGAAGCAGTCTCGTGGTTGAATTTTCCATAAACCTTAACTACATTAGAGTTGCAAAGTGGCAGAACTCTAGAATGATCTCCACTGTGCATGACCACCTTTCCAGATCAACGTTCTAGATCTTGGCACACTAACCCAATAGAGAATTCAAGAGAGTTCGCCATGTTTCCATGGCGACGTGTCTTCATATTGGGGAGGCACCAGTATAGGGACACCTATGTTAAATGTTTTGGAATCATACCTATAGTCTTGCTGAAATTAGAAGGTTGTCTAACAAGCCCATTCATGAGAGGAAATTAACTATAGGAACTAAGAAGGATTATATATACAATAATTTTCTAGTGAGCAACACATAAAGTCAACAACCATATAATGCAAGTTAAATTCTACGGTAAATGTAGGCATGCCAAGGATTTTTACATTTAACATAGAGATCAAATAGTAATTATTTACTGGCTAGATAATTGATAGGAATTAAAAAAATGTGTGAGTGACATGTTGTTTGCACGTTAGAAGTAGTATTAGTGCTGAGTGTTCAACATTGTGGGCAAGCAAGATAAACTAATTATCAACATTTCTATCGCACAGAGAAAAGAAAAAACAAGATGCGGAGTGGAACCAAACGTGATTAGGGTGTCACGTACTCTATATAGAAACCAACCCACAAATGTGGGTGTAGTTGGGACAAGACTGGAAAATGAAACGTTTTTGGAGATGGTGCACCAGCTGTGAATGGAAATGAGGAACCTTAGAGCTGACAATAAAAGCCTCCTATAGGAACAAGAGAGGATTCTAAAAATTCTATCAGATCGACAAAATCATCAAGTACCCAACCCTAGTGCAGGAAATGGGGTCTGCACAGAGACAATTCATCATGAGGTGTACCATAAGGAAATAGAAGGGGGACGTAATGACGGGGAAAGAAGCTTTGCAAAGGTCCCAAGAAGCAGAAAATTTAACTACAATGTGAATTTAAGAAGATAGGACCTCCGGTGTGTGACGGAGAGGATAAGGAAGCCGTTGAGGCCTGGCTAGTTAACATGAAAAAATATTTCCAAGTATATGAATACGATAATAACATGAAATCTCGATTGGCAATTTTTCAACTATAGGGAAAAGGTACTCTTTGGTGGGAGGAGGTCAAATATTTCTAGGGAATTGATGATCAACATGTCACATGGGACGGATTCCAGAAGTACTTCAAGGACAAATATTTAACTAAACTCTTCTATGATGAGAATGCAAGAGAGTTTCATGATTTAAGGTTGGGCTCACTGACTAGTGATGAGTTTATCACTAAATGTATGTGATTGCTCTGATACGTCCAATACTTTAGGTAGGAAAAAGCCAAGATACAACATTTTATCAGTAGCCTGCCTATCAAAGAAAAGGGAGAAGGTAACAAGTGGGGACTAAACAAAATAGGTCAAAGGAATTTTCATAACTTTTGAGCGATGAGATTCCCAAATGTCAAGAATATGAATTGGAAAATGCAGACAAAAGTGACTGGGAGGAATCAACAGAGAATAGGGTAAAAGGTTGAAAAAAAACTATCACAGGTGTTAAGTCGACCAGAGACTATTCAACAATGAAAAAACCCTCTGCAATGTTGGGGTTTTGGGGAACTTCATTATTTCAAAAATTTCTCTCAACGTGCTTGTACTAAGAAGGTCACAAACCTTCAAGAAGCCTCCATTGTTCGAGATGATGTCAAAAATATTCCATGGATTAATGCAGCCTTGGATGATGGCGAGGATGAATATCGACCTATGATGATAGAGTTGGAGGGTAAGCTATCTAAATATTATGTTTCCATTCTAATTTACCCAAGTGCAAGCTTGAGCTACATTAGCCCAAAATTGGTAGAATTAAGTAACTTACCAAAAGTAAAATTTAAAAACCCTTAGCTGGCGTAACTGGATACTAGGGCCAAGTGAAGGCTTGCTTCTAATGTGGTAAATTCTCCCTAAAGGTAGCAGGGTAGAAAATCGTAGCTGATTTGAATATTATTCCTCTTTGGATATATAATATACTAGTTGGAATGGACTTGCTAGAGAAACATTGGTCAATAGTGGATTGCAAATCACTGATAATCACCTAGGGAAGTGCATTTGAAAACGCTGCCAAATTTATGCAGCTCAAGTTGGTTGTACAAATTCTAATGACAAACTAACTAGTGTCAGAAATATACCCATAATACAGGAATTTACTAATATATTTCCAGAGGAAATACATGGGCTGCTGCCTATGAGAAACATTGATTTTACCATAGAGTTAATTCTAAGTGCGATCCCATTGTCTAGAACACCATATCATATGGGTGTGCCTGACTTAATAGAACTTATAATTTAGATAAAATAACTACTTGACAAAGGATATATACGCCCAAGTGTGTCACCTTGGGCAGCTCCTGTATTATTTCTACATCAGAAGGATGTTACACTTCGGTTGTGGATCAAGTATAGACAATTGAATAAGGTGACTACTAAGAAAAAATATATGCTATGAAGGATTGATAATCTGTTTGATAAAGGTAAGGGGGTCAAGGTGTTTTCAGACATTGACTTAATATCAGGCTATCATCAAATATGAATTAAGGAAGACAATATTTGCAAAACATCATTCAAGACTCAGTATGGACACTGAATTCATGGTGTTACCCTTTGGGCTTACCAATTCCCCTGCCACATTTATGAGCTTGATGAATGGTATATTTCATCCTTATTTAAACAAGTTTGTCTTAATTTTTATCAATGATATTCTTATATACTCCAAAGGTGTGGAGGACCATGAAAATCATTTAAGGATTATGCTGCAAATGTTGCGGGAAAATTAGTTATATGCTAAATATAGTAAGTGTGACTTTTACCAAGCTCATATCTAGTACATAGGCCATGTCATTTGAGTGGAAGGAATTGAAGTTTACCTTGAAAATATCAAAACCATCATGGAGTGACCTGTTCCCATGAATGTGCATGATATTCGATCCTTCATGGGGTTAGCTAGATATTACCATCGAATTATTGAAGGATTTTCTAAAAGTTCTTACCCAACTACCTCCCTATAAAGGAAGAGAAGGGTTTTCAAGTGGAGAACATAGTGTCAACAAATTTTTGAATGCATTAAAAAGTTATTGACTTCTGCTCATGTTTTAAAAATACTAGATCGAGGAAAAGAGTTTAAGTTTTGTATGTTTTTGTGCCACGAAGGTATCAGGGGGTTTACTGATGCACTATGTGAAATTCATAACCTAAGAATCCCAAAAACTGAAGGACCATGAGAAGTGATAATCCTCTTATGATTTGGAACTAACCGCTTCACTGCACACCTTGAAGGTATGGCAACTTTATTTTTTGGGTAAGAAATTATTTGTAATGATTGATCATAGTAGTTTAACATATTTTTTAACCCAATTGCATTTTAATTCTCATCAAGCGAGATGAACTACTTTTTTTAATGAATTCGACTTTGTTATTAAACATCTTAAAGGAAAGGAGAACAAGGTGGATGATGGGATACTATTGCACTGGATTTTATAGCATGGTTGCCCAAAACTAGAAAATTCAACAACTCCATCATGGTCGTGGTGGACAAACTAAGACAGACAGGTCTCTTCATACCTATGAGATCCATGTATAAAACAATTGAAATTTCTGATATTTTTATGAAAGAGATATTTCAACTTCATGGTATACCATGAGTGGTGATCTCTAAAACAGATGAGAAATTCACCTCTGCTTTTTGGAAAGCTTTGTTCACGGGTTTGGGCACTCAAATTATGTTTAGCACTACATATCACCCCCAAAGCAATGGATAGACTGAATGCCTGAATAAATTGTTGGAGGATATGTTAAGAATGTATGTAATGCAACAACTAGTGAAGTGGGAGGAGTATCTCCACTTAGTTGAATTCAGGTATAATATTGGATACCATGAGTCTCTAGGAATGAGGACCTTTGAGGTATTATATGGCAGGAAATGTAGAGTGCCTGCCAATTGGAATAATCCTGAGGATGAGTTGGTATTAGGACCCGGCATGATCGTGGAAATGGAGAAGATATTTAAGACGGTACATCAAAACATAAAGGCTACCTAAGAGAGGAAAAATATTTACATAGACAAGAAAAAGACCTATTGAGAATTCCAAGGGGGAGACCATGTTTGTTTATGAATTAAGCCTAAAAGAATCACACTGCGGTGGGGAATTTGAGCTAAATTGTCACTTAGATGCTATGGGCCCTTCCAAATTTAGTAATGGATTGGACTAGTAGCTTAGCGACCAGCCTTACCTACCCAAATCACGATTCATGATGTGTTCCATGTCTCATTATTAAAAATATATGTCTATGACTCTAGACATGTGATTAGCTAGCATGATATCTAGGTAAATCATATAATGAATTGAATTGCGAAATAATTTTTTTTTTTGATGTGATCTATATTTATGCCATAAATATTTTGCTGCAGGTTGAAATAGATGAAGAGTTGTTGGTAGAACCTATGAAAATTCTAGAGCAGAGAGAAACAATGCTATGGAGGTGAGTGATCACCTAGGTTAAAATGTAATGGAATCGCCTCAACCCAGACAAAGGTACCTAGGAGGATAAAGAATTCAAGTGCCAAGCATATCCAAACATGGTTAAACAATTTGAAATAAACACTGAGGATGGTGTTTCGTCCAAGGGGGGCAATATGTGACACCTGTAAGATTGTTCATGAATTTATGTTTTAACTTTGACATTATTTACTTTTACAAACATTGGACTAATTTCGGTCTAATTGGAAGAAAAAATAAATGTACTCACTCAAACTTGGTTAAGTCCTTTATTATTAGAAGAAAATTTTAAATATGCTTAACCTAATAAAACAGAAAAAATAAACTTTCTAGACATTCAGGTCAGTCGAGCCTCTTTTCCTCCCTAGAAAAGGGTAATTCCAAGGAATGTTTTCTCTTCTTTTTAGCAAGGGAAAAATGACTAACAGAGACATAGGGATGAGGGAAGAGAAAATGGATGGGTAGACCTGACACAGGATGTTGCTCTGGTGAACAATGTATTGTTGTTATGAGGAGATTCCTGAGCTCTACATGGGCCAGTGGAATCCTCAGTATATCTCTACAAGTTGGGACTCTAAACTGGAACGAGGGCCTTATGGTTTCGAGACTAGATGACTTGGGAATTGAACCTATTCTCTCTCGATGAGTGGAAGCTCAGGTGGAGATATGGACTTCATTATTGGTATGAATGTTGGGAGGAGAAACTTCTAGTTCTGGTTATTATAGTTGATGCATTTATGTTACTCAATTTAATTTACTGCATTTCATTTAAGGAGGAAATAAATGTGTAATGATATCACAACAATATGTACATTCTTTTAAAAGCAATTCAAAAATATAGATTATAAAGAGTAATATTTTTTTCATTAAAACACCAAAGAAGGAGCATAAATTCCATGCAAAGAACTGGGATTATTTTCCCTAATATGCGAATAACGAATTTCATGTGTAATAACCAAAGTAATGTAAGATGATACTAACCCAAGTGAACTCGAAAAATAATAATAAGTAAATTGTATACATTTCCTTGTGAACAGTCAATAGTTTGCAAAAGAAATGAAACTTAACACATGCAGATAACTATCGAAGGAACATTAATATTGGAACAAGAGATTCAACAATATTTAATCAAACTAAATCTAGTTCCCACATGTTATGACTCATTCCCAGGGTATCAATAGGGGGATCCTTAAGAGCTTGGGTCATTGTCTATTAAACTAAGCTGCAATTCAGAAGACGAGTAGAGTTTGGAAACTCTGTTTTCCCCACCATATTTGGTAGGCTATTGGGTAACCAATTAAAGAAAAAAAATAGAGACATTAGAAGATATTGTGAAAGATTTGGTTAAATGGAAATCCAAAAGAAAACAAAATTGTACATTCAAACAAAAATTTGACTGTAACAAATTAAATATTAAAGAAAATCAATCTCTATTTGTAAAGCTATGAAAACAAAACAGTCATGTGATTTAATAATAAATAGAGCCATAACTAGAAGCAATTCACTCATAAATATGAATAGATTAACATTATTGTAAGGAGACATTTGTAAATTAAAAAAAAAAAAAACTTGACAATTGACTCGAATAACCAGACATTTTCTCCAAGAACTTAGTTGCACTGTAAGGGGTTTGAGTGGTATTGGTAGTTGGAACCCATTTTCAAATATAGAAAAGAAAAAACAAGCGGGGAAACGTGACATATTTGTCTCTTTAAAAAAAATAATTAACAAATTCATTATCCAAACAACTAGTAAGTCGTCACTTTTACTTTCGGGTATAGTGTGCAAGAAATTTCCAAACTAAATTACAAGGAAAACACTTTTTCTATCTGAGCCAACAAATAACCCAGGTGAACCCTCCACTAGCATAAGGATGTTTGTAGAGTAACCTGGCACCGTATATCAGAAGAATAATTGAGTCTCTGTGGCTGCAAAGAAAGCATGGTATCAAGAGGACAACAAGGGTTAGATAAACGTGGTAGTAAACAAACATTTAAAAACCTAGTTTAACAAAAAACATCAGAGGGGAAAAAATATTGGGAATACTTAAATATTGCAGAATCATGTGGAACCCATCACCTAGGCAAGTTAAATGGCTGGAATCCATGAGAATTTATGAAAAACACATAAGGATCATCTAGTGAATAATCATTGAGAAAGAGATGACTAAGTTGCAGGGATTTTTCCAGAGGAACGGATTTTTCCAGAGGAACGAAGGTAGCCCCATTGCGAGTAAATAAAACTCAAGAGAAGACGTATGGTAGCCAACTATGGATGGACTAGACAACTTATCCCCAAAGCAGTCTCCACCTTGAATATTCCATAAGCCCTAACTACATAAGAGTTGCAAAGCGATGGAGGGAAGGATGGAAAATGGCAGGTGGAGGACAGGGGGCGCGCAGTTACCTCAACTACCCTTGAATGATCTCCACCATCCATGACCACCTTTCCAGATTGACAATACAAATCTTAGCAATCTAACCTAGCAGAGAATTCACGAGAGTTGAAAAATGTACGATCAATATTAGCAGCATTATTACAGGAGAATGTCTCGCAAAGATTACGAATGAGCCTCGTTCTCAGATCAGAGAGCTTGCATTGTCACGTGAAATCGTGGCACTTGCATACGACGAAAGAATTGGAGAGATTTTCACAGCTAATGAAGAGGGAATTTGCTGCGTGTGGTCAAAGAATTTTCCCTCTAATGCTTGGATGGAGTATGAGGATGAGTGAATAGAGTTTAATCTATCGTAAAAAAACCATTTATCGTTATAATTCTAATTCTTATTTCTTGTTCATATCAGTCTGTAATCATTACATTGTTATTTTTATTTTTGTTTCTTAGACTCTCTTATTATTTATTGTTTGTCATCACTTGCCGCAGTCACATTACCACACCATTTCTTTGTTGGAGAAATCTGTGTTTGAAGAAATTAGAACTGTGATCTAGGCTTGTTTAAGTATTATTTATTAATTATAAATATAATCGTTCATTTTTATTTTTTTGACCAAGTTAA
>APFE030888014.1:165872-180624 GCA_000404065.3 Pinus taeda | reverse complement strand
GATCCATCTTAATTTTGGGTCTACCAAGTGCTCAGAGGGATAAATAGATTTCACCCCCCTAAGAGTGGTAGATGTGGAGTTAAGATGGATATAGGTTGGTTTTTATGATAATGAAGATATTAAACAGACTTAGGAAATTATATTGTAAAAGCATCTTAAGGTGAATGGTTAAAGCATAGACATTGGACAAGTATATTTGTATACTTTTGTTTTAAACTGAAACAAATCCAAGGCTAAAAGCAATGGATTGATTGCACTAGTCATCCTTCTATAACTTTCCAACATATGCTGGAGTAAACAGATTGTAATTTGGGTAAGTTTTTTAATTGCAAACGGGAACATACTTGTGTATTGGCAGGGTGGTTATGAGGTCCCTAGAAGTGGAGTAAACATATTGTAATTCGGGTAATTTTTGTAATTGCAAACAGGAACATACTTAGTATTGGCAGGGTGGTTATAAGGTCCCTGGAAGTGATGAATTTGAATTTTTCTTAGTTTTATATATAGTATTAGGTTTTTTCTCATGCTTTCTATGAATAGCACGGGTGAATTTTATCTTACACCCACTAGGTTATCCATATGTAATTTCGGTAATTTTGATTTCAAAAGATATTTTAAAGAAATGCAATGATTTCATTTGTCTATTCAATAAACATAAGATTTTATAATTGAGTAAAATATTTGCCATGCCTAATGAGAGATTCGCCAAAAAATTATATATACATATCATATTATTGATAAAATTGCCTTCCATTTTTCCTATATACCATGGATATTTGCCCATTTATTATACATGTAAATTTAGGGGGGGTTCTTAAAATTTTCCCTGGGCATATTTCTTCTAACAAAAATACATGAAAACCATTGTGTACTTCTAAATGGTTGGGCAATGCCAGGTGATATGCTACTGACCTAACCCTGTCCAAAATCTCAGAAGGACCATAGAACCATGGTCCCAATTCATACAGGTTCATCTCCTGAAGGTGTTTTTACTCAGTTTAACTCTTATGTATACATGATCTCCCACCTTAAATTCCCTGTGAGTTCTCTTTTTATCAGCATAATTGTTCTATCTATCTTGTGCATTTTTTATGCTCTGATTGATTTTTTGCGCCACATGTTCCATTTCATGTAATGAATCTAGTCCCAATATTAGCCTTTCTTCCATTTGACTCCAACTGAGAGGTGTTTGTCATTTTATACCATATAATCCTTCGAAAAGGCTCATTTTGATTGAATCTTGATAATTGTTATTTTAGGCAAATTATGCTAAATGTAGAAAATATCTCCATTTATAAGTTCTGTGCATGACATACATTCTTAGCATGTCCTCTAAAATTTGATTTGTTCTCTCTTATTTTGGCGGTTATATGTAGCGCTAAAATTTAGTTGTTTCCCCATGTCTCCAAATAAGTCTTTCCAAATATTTGAAGTGAATTTAGCATCTCTATCAAACACTACTATCTTTGGTATTCCATGCAATAATAAAATCTCCTTCATAAAAATGTGTGCAATTTGAGTTGTTCCATAGGTAGACTGTATAGGTATAAAGTGTGTTGTTTTACTTAAGGTGTCCATAACTACCATAATGGAGTGATGTTGTCGTTTTGTTTTCAGCAATCCTGTAATAAACTCCAATGATATTACCTACCATTTACATTCAAGGATGGATAGTGGGTTTAATAGTCATGCTAGATGTTGGTTTTCTACCTTCACCCGTTGACATTCTAGGGATTTAGATAAGTATGTTGCTGCCTCCTTTTTCATGCCAAAACAATAGAATTTCTTCCTTAGTGTAGTTATCATCTTTCAATCTCTTGGGTGTCTAAAAGATGGTTTATTATGATATTAATCTAATATTATCTGTTTTAGAACATTTACATTAGGAACATACAATCTATTTATGCAAGTTAGCAATTTTTCTCATGTTTCAACATAACCTAGAATTTACGTTTGTTTTTCTGTTCAATTTCTAGGTAATTATGATCTTTCTGTATTGAATTTCTAATTTTCTCTATGAAATATATACTAACACTGCTAACATATACTTTCGTTAGAGCATGTGCATGCCTACTTAAAGAATCTAGTATTTTATTTTCTTTTCCTTTTATGTGTTTAATATTGAATTAAAATTCACTAAGAAGGGTCATTCACCTAGCTTCTCTAGCATTAAGACCTAGTTGGCTGAAAAAATATTTCAAGCTAATGCGATCTATTGTCAAGGTGATTTTTTTTCCAAATAGGTAGTGTCTGCACATTTTTAAAGAATGTATTACATCAACAAACTCTAAGTCATACACTACATAGTTATTTTCATGTATTTTTAACTTTATGGATTCATAGGCCACTATTGAATTTTCTTGCATCAAAACTCCTTCTAAACCTTCCAAACAAGCATCTATGCATACAACCAATTCTTTATCTGGATCTACAATTTTTAAAACAGGGACAGCTATAAGAATGTTTTAATTTGTCAAACCTTTCTCGATATTTGTGTTAATTTTTCATATTGTTCTATGTTGTTTCAATTACTTCTGCCCAAATCAAGTCTTCATTTGGAAATGCATCCAATTATTAATAGTATTTCCAATCATAAATAGTAATTGAAGATAGAACAACATATGCAATGACAAAGGAGACAATAGCACAACCAAAAGGGACGCTAGGATGGTAAGAGACCAAGGAATAACCCCACTATTGGGGAAAATCATTTCAAATATTCTTCTTCTTACATTGTCATAAAATGTTTCAGTAGAGAGTACAATGAGCCCAATACAAATCATAAACAACAAAGGTTTACCCAAAACAAATCATAAACAAACTTCTAGAATTATTGTACAATAAAGAGATGTTGGAAATTGGATAGACCAATGCTCCACATGTGACATGGACTAACCTCCTTTCCTGGATCCTTATCTCTATTGATGCAATCCTTGACTAACACCTATGGGTTTTGGTCGAAAAATAATCGTGATTCCCAACAAGTGGTATCAAAGTGTACGCCACAATTTTGGTACACAACGAGATCATGTTGGGGAGGAGATTGTTGGACGTTAGATAAACTAATGCTCCCTATCTGTTTTGTGACATGGACTAACTGCCTCTCATGGATCATTATCTCTAGCGATGTGATCATTGACTAACACCTATGGGTTTTGGTCTAATGGAAATCATGATTCCCAACAAGAGAAACATTTGAGCCTTAGTAAAATGTGATCAACTATGGTCAGTTGTCAAACCCTAGCGTAGAAACCTAGTCACACTCATGAAGATAGTCTGTTAGCGATTGTGTCTTCCCGATTGCTATCTATGACACTCTAAGCAAGTGACTGTGGCACTCCATCTATGAAACCATAGCTTAGAACCTAGTCGCTCCCATAGGCACTATATACGAGTGGTTATGACTCCCTGGTGACCCCCTAAAGCGCGGCAAGTGAGAAACTAAGGTCCAGACCTCTAAAAAGTGACTCTAAGCCCCTGTCGCTTCCTTGAGGTTATTATGTGAGAAAATTCGGCTTCTTAGTCACTCTCTAAAGCACTGCGAGTGAGTAACAAAAGTCAAATAATTTCTGTGACTAGCAAGTGAATGGAAAATAGAAACCCTAGACACGTGTGAGCCACAACCTTATAACTTCGAACCTTGCACAAAACTTCCTCACTTAAACTTGTGTGAACCCAACAATGGAATAATAGAAGAGAATGCTTGATGATAGTGTCCAAATGATATTGAGGTATCTTTTATTTATAGGCTTCCATGAGGGTCCACTTGATATTGAGGTTGACCTATCCAATTGTACATATGTAAGAGTTGATGTGTCCTAATGGACATGTGAGGGTTCATATATTCAAAAACCAACCTCTCCTTGTCCAAATGGGGTGATATTTAGGTCGATTTTGGCCCTCTTGAAAAGAAGAATCTAATGCAATCAAGATATTTGTCATATGAGCTGTCCAATGTGGAATTTTACCCTAGTTTCATAAATCAACACTCCCTCTCAACTAGGAAGAATTCCACCTACCAATATCATCTTGTCATGCCTTGTTCATCTCTTCTCAACTCTATCTGTTGAAACATTCTCGAATCTAAAAGAAGAAGAATAAGGGAGACTTATCTTAAACCCTTTATCCAATAGGAGAGTCACATATCTCAACCCCATATCAAGCAATAGGATATCTAAATACATAGGCGAGCATATATCAACCCTGGAATCACATCTGGGAGCTCATTCTCAACTCAAAACCATAAATGGAAGAGGATCTCAATCGAATCCTAATGCCTACCAATTTTTCAATCAATGACCCTCAAGATTCATGAGGTAGAACACCTACATCATAATAAAATTGGGTTATACACCCCAAGTACACTCTCAACCTATTGGCCAAATGTGGAGCGGTATTCCCAACAAGATTGGTGTTTGGTTATGATGTCAACTAGGGTATACGCTGCATAGACTAGACAGGGGAGAAATATCCAACCCTATGAGTAACAGATGGGTAACCCTATGTGTAGATAAGGGAGCATCATCTCCAACCTTATGGGTAACCGATAGGATTAATACCCTATTGTCTAGAGACCCCTCAACCCTAAGAACCCTCTATCTCAATTCCTTATCATGGGAGCTAAATAGGGGGAAGAGTTGGCGCAGTTTCCTTGATCAACATTGTCATTTATTAGGAGGGGTCACATCCATGAGTCCAAGTTGCTCTATGAAGACAAATTACTTCCCTTTCCACAAGTCCTTCATCAATATGTGGTGGAGTCTAACAGCTCCTCTTTATACCATGTCCCAAATGAAGTGATATTACATCTTTATGTGATTGGAATTGTCTTGAAATATGAGATTCTAAGCTAGATGAATCCCACTCTTGTTTTCACAGCATATCAATGTAGTATCTAGGACTTGCCCAAATAGCTCGACGAAAAGCTTCCTTAACTAGACTGCTTCACATCTAGGCATGCTAGCAATAATATACTCTGCCTCAATGGTGATCAATGCTACAAACTTCTACTTCCTTCTCATATAGGATATGATGGCAAATCCAAGACTAAAGTAACATATAGACGCACTATTCTTGCCGATAACATTTCCTTCCCAATCAACATCTTTGTATCCATGAAGTCAAACATCTCTGGAAGAGTATCTGAGAACAAGTGTGATCGTGCCATGTAAATATCTCAAGATTCTTTTGGTGGTGATCAAATGTGCATCAAGATACTCGGTCATGAGTTAACTTAGCGTGTTTACTACATAGCATATGCCTAGACAAATGTTCTAGGAACATCAGAGCCCCAATTAATTGTCTATACTCGAATGGATTTGCCAATTCGGGTCCAACAACTTCTCCACATGACTTCTCCAAGTTCATTTCCGTTAGTGTGGCCATGTACTTTCGTTTTTTCATTCCAAATA
The DNA here is from genome assembly GCA_000404065.3 of Pinus taeda. Taxonomy (NCBI): domain Eukaryota; kingdom Viridiplantae; phylum Streptophyta; class Pinopsida; order Pinales; family Pinaceae; genus Pinus; species Pinus taeda. Next base: position 175,213 of record APFE030888014.1, on the reverse strand, counting down.
TTTCTAAAAACTTGACAACATATTTTTCTTGTGAAATGAAAATCTCACCAAATCTTTGTCACACCTCAAGGCCTATAAAGTAGTGCATGAGTCCAAGGTCCTTCATCTTGAATTCAAAGGCTAGCTCCCTCTTACACTCGATCATCATAGGATCACTACCTCTTAAGAATAAATCGTCAACATATAAAACCAAAATCAACGACATACCATGGATGACCTTGAACTAGAAGTTGGGATCAACATTGCTTCTTCTAAATCCAAGCTTCACCAAATAACTATCTATGTCGATGTACCATGCTCTAGGGGCTTTCTTCAAAACATACAATGCCTTCTTCAATATTCAAACATGTGCCTTTCAATATTCTACCTCAAATCCTTTTGGCTACTCAACATACACTTGTTCTTGTAACATGGCATGGAAGAATGCAGTATTTACATTCATTTGATGAAGAATCCATCCTTGACTTGCAACAAGGGCTATTACTAAACGAATAGATGTATATCAAGCAATATGTGCAAGTATATCATCATAATTCTCTCTCTCTTTCTATGAGAATCCTCGACCCTTGAAGCTTGCCTTGTATTTCTCAGTGTTACCATCAGTTCCATGCTTGATCTTTAATAGCCACTTTGAAGTGACCAAAAATTTCCCTTTCAGTATCACCACAACATCCCATACATAATTATTCATAATAGATTCATATTCCTCGACCATCACATCTTTCCAAACTTTCCCTTTTGTCACTTCTTAGAATGTGGAAGGTTTGCCTTAAATCAGAGTGTTCATGGCTGTAACATATCCATGATACTTGCATGTCTGCTTCCTTTCTCTAAATGATATTTGAATAGGAACATGTCCCTCAACATCTTATAGAGCGTCACAAAGAAAAAGTAGTCTCTTCCTAATAGGACGATCACTTGGAGGAGGATCTAAGGGATCCAAAGGCTCCATGGGATCATCAAAAATATCAGTTTGATACTCAGGCATAGAAGAACCATCTAGAATATCCTTGTCATCATTCCTCTTATCGAAAGGAGGAGGTGGAGGAAGATATTTTTCTTTTCCAAGAGAAAAATGTTAATCATTCCTTACTAATGTCAACCTTCCTTTGACCAAGAATATATATTCTATAAGCTCTATAATTTTCACAATTACCCACAAGCGTACATTTCCTTACAATTTCCTCCAACTTCTTCCTTTCGTCCTTTGGCACATGAAAATGTACAGGGCATCCAAAGATACAAAAATGTCTTATGTTTGGATTGACACCTACAAACACGTCTTTGGGGATCTTGTTCTCCAGTGCTTGATGAGGCACCTTGTTTTGAACATATGGAACAATATCTGTTTCTTCTGCCCAAACGAATGTTGGTAACTTTTGACCTGGAGCATGGCACGACCACTTCTAATATAGACATGCTCTTTCTTTGTTCTAATCCATTTAGATCAGAAGTATATGTCCCAATTTTTTCCTTCTTGATTCCTTCTTTCTTGTAAAATGCTATGAATTCATTTGACATGTATTCCCCACCATTGTTGGTCCTAATTACTTTGATTCTCTTCCCTAATTGATTTTCGATCAAATCTTTGAATTCTTTGAATATTTTGAAGGCTTCACCCTTGTGATTCAAACAATATATCCATGTCCTTCTAGAGAATTCATTAATGAAGGTGATATAGTATAGATGACCACCAATAGACTTCACAAACATTGGACCACATATATCAAAATGGATAAGATGGAGGATATCAGTTGTCTTGTTCTCACTAGAGGAAAATGGCCCCCTTGCCTTATTTTTTCTCACACAACCTAGACATACTCCATCATGATAGGATTGAACATCAGGAATAGTCGAGACCAATTTCCTTAATTTTAGAAGATCATCATAATATAAATGAGCTAATATTTCGTGCCATAACTCACTTAGGTGATTATTATTATGAATCAATGCTAGAAGTGGTCTTACAGTGACTTTATAAAGTCCTTCAGATCTTCATCCTAATGTGAATGCATATATGATAGGTGAACCATTACACCAATCCATAACTTTTCCCTTGGTGAAGGAAACCTTCATCCATTTATCTTTCAAAGCAGATATAGATATATCATTTTTCATTAATCCTGGTAAACACATAACATCATGTAACAAAATTGATTCCCTAGAAATGAAATGAAATTTTGTAGACCCAAAACCTTTTACGCAATGAGTAGAGTTATCTCGAAGAATAATCTTCGGCTCAGTCTGCCTCTCTAATAGATTAGAGAGAAATTCCTTATATCCATAGAAATAACGAGTGGCCCCAGTGTCGACCAGGAAACTATCCCATGAATCTGGAGGAGAAGAACTAGTAAGTGCATAAATAAGAATGTATTTAGATTGATTTACAACATTACTTTTATGCATGGGAAATATTGACTTCTTTTGAGGATGACAATTTTCTTCACAATCACTTGAGGTATCCCTTCTTATACTTTCATAGCTTTTGTTGCAATCATTTCTTCGATCATCTTTTATTCTTTGATTATTGCACTTGTTGTTGTTGCTTCTAGTGTTCATTTTTTCTTCTCGGGACAATCTCATGCATAATGATTGTTCTTGTGATAGTTATAGCATTCAATATGAGACAATGTTCTATCATCCTTTCTTTTTGCATTTCGAGGAGTAGGCTTCCTTGATGGACCTCCTTTTCCTTTCTTCTTCCTTTTGTCATGAGTGATATATGTAGCGGGCTCTCCTTCTTCATGTTTTTTAAAACTTCTTCTTGATACCATCCTTGAGTCTTCTTATGTCAGCTTTCCAACAATTTCATTAAATGATGGAAGGATAATGTTGTTGTTTATGCCAGTAATGAGGGTTTTCCAAATAGGGGGGAGACCTCTTAGAGTCATGATCACCAATTCCCTATCAGGCGTAGATTCTCAAACACTTTGCAATTGATATCTAAGATGAGATATCTACTTTATGTAGGATTGCACAAACTCTCCTTTGTAAATCTTGGTGTCTTTCAGTTGATATTTTAAGGAGATGATTTCATTCAAATTGTTAGCATCTTAAATGTTAGATATCTTAGCATACATTTCTTTATACCTTCTCAATTTTCCAACATATGCAAGTAAATTATCATATAAACCATCAACTATAATTTTCTTTTCTCTTAACTCACCTTTCTTATGCTTGTTTTTGGTAGCACCAGAATAATTCTTGGGAGGCTTAGGTACTCTTCCTTGAATATAGTCCAAAACATCATTGTTATCCGCTATGATCTCCAACATGACTTTTTATTTAGCAACATTGGATGAGTCACCCAAATTCTCATCACTCTTGAATAAGGAAGCCATCTTGTCTTTTACTAGATCGACTCTTTCAACATTTCAAGGATGATTGCTTCAATACTTGTCTGCATTCAGGCTTATCCTTCACCTTAGCTCTGAAACCATGTTAATTTTTCCTTCACATATTGATAGATAAGTACATTTCAGATACCCCATTGTTTCTATATTTGTAATCTCATCCAAACTAATTTTACTTTTTTACCCAAGGCATTCTATAGACTTCAATGATCAACATTTCATTAGGGGTTACCCTCAATGACTTTCAAGTAGGTAATTTCGCCTTTTATTCCTTTAATGGGTATTTCCTGAGTAATGTTTTCATTAGCCTGCCTAGAATCATCTCTTAATTCCATAGAACTAATTTACCTCACATGGTGTTAATTTAATGTGCAGGTTTGCTCCAACTTCCATCGCCACAAACCTTGCTCTGCATTATAGGTAATGGCTTGTCTCGTTTAAGTTTTCTTCTCCTTATTTTCCTTAGGGTGTTTTATTTCTATTTAGTTAAAGATGGCCTCTTCCCATCGACTTCCTCCATACTTCTATTAGAATACCTAGGGATGACTATGAACTCCCCTTATTACTAGTAATTAAGTCAAGGTTCTTTTTTAAATCATTTTTTGACAAGACCATAAGGTCATATCCATTTCGACCACAATGCCTATATTTGGCTTAGGGTTCCAAACCCTTGGTGAATGTATTTCCTAACCCATTTTGGCTCCACATTTTTAATGTAGGTTATTATTCTTTTATGGCACCTATAGATGTGATCAATTTCTACATACTAATGGTGTTATGGGGTTTGTGTAGGAATAGAATGCCTAGGTGCTTCAAAGCTATAGGTATGATCTTATTCTCTCATGGGGGTTTTTAAATTTGTTTGACTATATATTTCATTAAGGTCATGATTTTTTTCTTGCTACTATATTTAGAGATTTATGAGGTTCACTTCCTTGAATTCGTGACTACAGATATGTGACTATCACGACTGAATGGCTACATAAAAACAATAACATCCACCTCTAGAAACTTACCATCATGCCTACAGATCAGTTTGTCACATACTCCTAATGGATTCCTTGTGGTGCGGTTCTAGTGTAGGGGTCAATTGAATCCAATTTTTGTATTGGCGGTTCAATGTAGAATAGTTTCTTTAAAAACAGAAATAGAGAATGCTAGAGAGGATTTTCCAGTTCACATGAACAAAATCTAGGTACCTTCTGTGTATAGTTATATTAAATATGTATCAACCATTTTTAATTTATAAAACCCTCAATGTAGTGAGTTGTCATCATGTTATTTATTTTTAATTTAAACCCTAAAAGGTTGGATATCTTTTCCTTTCCAAAACTGGTGCTTGTTATGTTGGTCAAATAAATGTTAGAGGTGTCTTTTGTACCATATATTTTGTGAGTCCATTTCATGCATTCCCTGATGTATGTATGTTTTGTGCTAGGACAAAAAGATTTTGCTGAATTTATCTTCTTTAATTCGCAACTCGAAAATTTCTTTCTTTTTTGGTCTCGTTACAACATTTCGTTAATTATTTTCCATTGTTGTTTGTAGTTTATAATTTCCAAATGAAATGCCTCTTGTAAATACAATATTGATATTGTATTTTAGTATATGGTATGTAGAAGTAAATGGTATGACTGATGACTCAATTTTTTTTATATATATGTTAAGGAGCAATACTCCCTATGTATAATGGTTCCAGTGCACACTAAATTTTCACTTACGCAATTACCTTTCCAATTTATAATTTGTTATCTATTTACCTTTCTTTCTTTATTTCCATTCTTATTGAATATTGGCTTCAACTTGGTTGATGTAGCACTCCTTTTGATTATATGAATACTCCTTAGTAGGAAATAGGGGTTCGCTTCTAAATATTTTGTCTTTGTCATTAGTTTCCTCCATTGTTATCTAGATGAAGAATGTTCAAGTGGATTACTTTTGTACTTATTTTTCATGGATCTATCTCTATTTATAATTTTACGACCTTTATAAGTATATCTACTTCGCTTTGGCATAACTCGATAGCTAACTTCCATCAACACATCAATCTGTTTCCCAATTATCTTTATCTTTTCAAAACGTTTCTATAAGCAGGGAATGCAATTTAATTCTCCGCTACTAATATTTATGGGAACTTGATGGTGTTGTACTTGGAATTTGTGATGTTCTTCCTACCCTTAAGAAGAAACCCTCATCCAAGTTGGGTACTTTCATATGGCTAGTAGTCTATCAATAGCTCTACCTTCAAGTATTTGGACCCGCGTTCACTCTTTTCAATTTGGTTTTTGATTGTTACTTTTCATATAGAACGGCACAATAACTTGTTTTAAAATTATTTTTACGATAGGACACAGTTGAATATTCTCAATAATAAGATCTCATAGGCAAGGGTAAAGACTACCAAATCCTACGTATTCTATTTGCCCCTTCATTCCTTTATAAGGAGAAGAGATTATAACTAAGTTGACTTTAGTAATTTACCATTTACATGTATATATATCTATTGTATGTTTCTTAGCATATTCACCTTTCATCACCATACTTATCATAAGATTCTATAACAAATTTGGATACCAGTCCATACGCACACACAGTCATAGTGAACCATATTTTTTTAAAAGATAAATAACTGAGACATACCAAAAAATATCTACGTAATACTTCCATCGGACTAGTAACTAAATCTTATTCAAGTACTACCTACATGCATTTACTCTCATATTTAATATACACAATTTAATCAATCAAGAGCTAAACGTAAACAAATTTCCTAATTGTATCTGCTCTTGGAAATACACTTGGGAAAACACACTTCCCCCCCAACCTTGAACTGAGTCCAGCGGTTCCCCTAGGCTAAGATATGTTTTCCAAAGGAATTAACAGCTTCATTCATTCCCAAGTAATTTATTTATAAGTCTTCGAGTGTCCCCATTTTGGGTTTGCCAACCCACTTTCCTAGGCTTTTCTCTATCTACTAATACTTCCATTAGACTAGTAGCTAAAGCATATTCAATTATCTCCTACATGTATTCATTATAATATTTAATATACACCATTTAATTAATCAAAATATAAATGTAAACAATTTTCTTAACTGTATCTCTTATTGGAAATATACTTGGGAAAACACACTTTCCTTCGAACCTTGAACTAAGTCCACCAATTCCCCTTGAGCCAAGGTATGCTTGCCAAAGAAATAAACAATCTCATTGATTCCCACCTAATTTATTTTATAAGTATTATTCCCTAACAAATTTTAGCAATGTCCCAATTTTTGGGTCTTCCAACCCACTTGCCTATGATTTTCTCTCTCTTTTTTTCTTTTTTCTTTCAAAAATGTTCTTTTCCTTTTTTCTTTAATGCATGTGTTTCTCTCCCGTAACGCTTTATTCCACACCTACTAAGTGCCTTTCTCCAACTAAGTGATTTAGAATATCCTTTTCTTGCATCATATTAAATTATGTCTATTTCCTCCTAGGTATTTTTAAGAGTTATTTAAGGTAAGATTTATCCACTAATAATGGTTTCCCATGTTGGCAAGAATCTTCTAACTCTAGCGCTTCGTTTCCAAGTAATTTCCCACATTTCATTTATCAATGAAATCTATTAATTATATCTTATTAAAGTTGTTCTTTACATCAATCCACAATTCTATCATGGCTTCCTTAGCCATCACTAAAATAATATTCGAAGTCTAAAAATAGCAATTCACTAACATAAAGCACAAATGGGTATTACAGATGTACTTGGATTCATTCAAATAATGAAGGTTGGTGTCATTTTTAGCTTATAAATATTGGTTTCTTTCGTAGAACTCCAATTATCCTTGATCATGGCCATCCTAGGAGTCTCAAAGCCCTACTATTTTTTTTTTTATCTTCTTTGAATGTTTTCACTTTCATCTTCTATTCTTGTTTTTCTTATTTTTGTGTTTAGTATTCATGTTTGCTTTGTTGTATATTATATTGGTTAAATGATTGAAGTGAGTTATTTTTAAGATTATTTATGAATTCAAAATCATGATACATATTTATAACAACCTTTGAAATTCATATACATGATTGATCTACTCGGATTGGTTTACTAGTTCACAATTTTGGAACTTCTCGAAGTATCTTGTAGAAAAAAAAGTAGTAATTTTCTTCTAATATTTATCACATGTTTATGAGTTTCTTTCAAGTTTATTCCACCTATATTGGATCTTAAAAACATCCAAATTAATAACAAAATTTACCCCACAACATTTTCACTTGATTAACCTAGGCATGTTGGCACTCAAATGATCTTACAAGTTCATTGCTCTAAAATTTCTGGTTTGTAGTAGTAATTTTCTGTGATTTTCTACCACATGTTGACAAGGCTATTTTGATTTGTTTTCACATGTATTGAGTCCTAAAAAATATATTATTTAATAAAAAAAATTTCTCATAGAATTTTCACTTTATTAGGTTAAGCTTTTGATAGGTTAACTAGCTCACTAATTCTTGAATTTCGAGTTTTTAGAGTAGTAAGTTTTCACTATTGTTTAGCACATGTTAACTGAGATATTTTTGAGTGATTGCATTGGAGTCTTAGGACTTCCTAATTAACAAAAGAAATTTTTGCATCTCATTTTCATTTTATTTTTTTGGGCATTAGGCAAGTTAGCTTGAGAAATAACAATCTTGTAGCAATCCTGTAGTAATTTATTTTTGAGCTATTCCTCACCAAAATTCACTCTAAATTCATGGTATAAGTATATTTATAGCCTATGAATGCTTTGATACCACTTTCGTTGATCTGAGGCTTGGTTAAATCACCATTTAGTTCTTACATTGTTTACTTCTTGAATGTTTATTTTTGCAATTAGTCTATATTTCCCTTCCGCATTTTACTTTAAGCAAAGTGTGTTGTCCTTCTTGCAAAATTAACCTAGGACTCTTCTTTCCTATGAAATAGAATATATTTCCTTTATTGTCATTTATTTTCCAACAAGATACATTAGATTTTCTTGGTTTTCATTTCTCTTTACATTTTTGTAGATAAAATAGATTTCCTCTCTGTCATTTACATTCTAGCAATATTAGAATAGGTTTTCCTATTGTTATTTACCTCTTTCAACTTAGGATTGGTTGTTCACCTGGATATTTTCTCATTTTAAGTTTTTTCATTGCCTTCTTTCACTTGCATCCAAGGGAGTCAACCTAGGAAGAGGAAGGTGCCTCCTACGCATATAGTGTCAACCCCTCTTAAGTTTGTACGAACTGTGGTTTGGTAATCTAAGTTGATAGTTGTAGAAGTTGCAACATTGTTGTTGCAATACTAGGGCTCATCACTATGGTTGACCAAAGATGAGCATGATTGACCACGGTTTACATATATTTTCATGGTTCAACATGACTAACCATGGTTGAGGATGGTCAACTATGGTGACTAGAGTAAATTACAATAAACATTGCGTGACAACGATGACCATAGTTGAAAATGGTTACCATAGTTAACTATGGTCATAGTTAAATATTGTTGACCATGGTGATGATAGTTGATGATGGCTAAACATGGAAAAACTATAGTTGGCCATGTGTTACTATTATTAAACATCACTAACTATGTTTTGAATATGATTACCAATTCTTTGAGTATGGTTAACAATGGTTGACTACCGATTTCCATGCTCACGCTACTTGAACATCACTCACTATGTCTTGGGTATAATTTCCTACGTTTAAAAATTGTTTGACTATTGTTGACCATAGTTCATTATCGTTGTCCATGTTCACCATGTTTAAACATCACTAACTATGTTTTGACTATGAATGACTATGATTAACAATTTTGCTATGATTGACTATGGTTTAAATATGATTGGCCATGATTGATATTGTTGAACAAGGTTTGACTATGATTGACCAGTTTTTAACCATTATTTGACTATGTTCAACTACAATTAAATATGATCGACTATAAGTGACTGATTTTTCTATAATAATAATAATATTGATTACATTA
>APFE030888014.1:133177-152997 GCA_000404065.3 Pinus taeda | reverse complement strand
TAGTTATTACATAAAATATTGCTAATATATTAATAGTTATATTTAAAACTATAATCTAATTCACATATAACATATTAGTAATATGCATTTATCTCTCACAATTATATCATGGTCAATAAACCTAATAAAACTAATATTTTAAACCTAATAGATTATTAAGATATAAGATTATTAAAACAAAAAAGATTTAAATGCAAAAGATTCATAAACCCCACAATATTATTAAATATTATAAACTCAACAAACAACATTAAGAAATAAAATTAATATCCACACACACATATATAAATAATATATATATAAAAATCATAAAATTATAAAAATAAGAATTACAATAAAAAATGTTTGTTATTAATTGTTATTGTTGTTATTATTGTTATTATTATTAACCATAAATATTAATATTGATAATATAAGTGATTAATGTATTTATTTATTTTATTATTATGGTTAATAATAATAATAATAAGATGACGTCATCGTTAATTTCATAATAATTTTTAAAATCAAATTAATTGAATTAATTTTTACATAATAATAGCAATTAATAAATAATAAAATATTATAATTTATTTTTTTTTATTATTAATAATTAATTAATATTTATTTATTGAAAATATAGAATATTAATTTGTTTTTCAAAAATTTATTAATTATGTTAATTAATTGAACCTAAAGATTAATATTAAATCCAAAGATTAATATTATAAACCCTATGAACAATATTACACCCCAGGAATATAAATTTTTAGATTAATAATCCGAAGGCATTGATATTATAAACCCGTAGGAATAATAAACCCAACGGATTAATACCAAACACCCAAGGGAATAATATTACACCCAAGGGAATACTATTACACCCAAAGGAATACTATCAAAAACCCAACGTATATCAAGATAGATATTATAAACCCTAGAATTATGATGGTTGACCATGGTTGATTTTCATGTTGAAACAATGCTTGTCACAATGCAACGTTGCACGATGGTTGCCAATGAATGACTTTCATATGGAGCTAGCCTTTATCATAAAGCAATGTTGGACAATGGTTGATTTTTATATTGAGGAAATCTTTGTCACAATGTGATGTTGGACCATGATTGACCATGATTATAAACCAAGGGGATTTATATTAGGCCCAAGGATTAATATTATAAACCCTATGAATAATATTAAACCCTAGGAATAAGAATCCTTAGATTAATAAACCTAAGGGATTTATATTATAAACCAAAGGGTTAAATACTAAAAACCCAAAGGAATAATATTAAACAATGGATAACTATTATAAACCCAAGATATATAAATCCTCACATAAATATTACAAACCCTAAAACCCTAACCTTTTATAAACCCAAGGGAATAAAATAATTACAAGAGATTAATATTATAAACCAAATTAGGTATATAAACTCTAAAAAAAAAATTATAAATCCTAAAACGAAAGCGACTAATAAATACAAGGGTTTAATATTATCGATATAAATAATTAGTAAACCCAAGGGATAAATATTATAAATCTAATAGATCAACAAACCCAAGTGATAAACATTATATACAAAAGCAACTAGTAAAACCAAAGGTTTAATATTATAAACCCAATGAATTAGTAAACCCAAGGAATAAATACTATAAACCTAAGGGATCAACAAACCCAATAAATATTAAAAACACATGGGATTAATGAACCCTAACATTTAACATTTTAAACCCAAGGGATTAATAAACCTGTGGGATTATTAATATTATAAACCCAACAATTTAGTAAACCCCAGGGATATATATTATAAACCTAAGGAATCAACAAACCTAAGGGATAGCTATTAAAAACCTAAGGAATTAATAAACCCTAGGAATTAATATTCTAAACTCAAAGAATTAATAAAGCCAAGGGATTATTAATATTATAAACCCAGAGATTATTAACATTATAAACCCAAGGGATTAAATTATAAACCGAATAAAATATTAATATTATGGATTAAAGCGTTTAATATTATAAACCCAAGGAATTAATAAACCTAAGGGAAAAATATTATAAGCCTAAGCTATCAACAAACCAAAGCGATCAATGTTAAAAACATAACGAATTTATAAACCGAGAGATTGATATTATAAATCCTAAAACCAAAGCGACTAATAAATACAATGGGTTAATATTATACACCTAAAGAATTAGTAAACCTGTGGGTAAATATTATAAATCTAATGGATCAACAAACCCAAGGGATAGACATTATAAACCAAAAGTTTAATATTATAAACCCAATGAATTAGTAAACCCAATGGATAAATATTATAAACCTAAGGGATCAACAAACCCAATCAATATTAAAAGCACATGGGATTAATGAACCCTAACAATTAACATTTTAAACCCAAGGGATTAATAAGCCTATGGGATTGTTAATATTATAAACCCAACACTTAAGTAAACCCAAGGGATAAATATTATAAACATAAGGGATGAACAAACCTGAGGGATAAATATTAAAAGCCTAAGGAATTAATAAACCTTAGGAGTTAATATTTTAAACACAAAAGGTTAATAAACCTAATGGATTATTAACATTATAAACCCAATGGATTAATAAACCCATGAAATTATTAATATTATAAACCCAACAATTTAGTAAACTCAAGGGATAAATATTATAAACCTAAGGGATCAACAAACCCAAGAGATAAATATTAAAAACCTAAGGAATTAATAAACCCTAGGAATTAATATTTTAAACTCAAAGGGTTAATAAACCCAAGGGATTATTAACATTATAAATCTAGGGGATTAAATTATAAACCTAGTAAATTATTAATATTATAAACCGAAGGGTTTAATATTATAAACCCAAGGAATTAGTAAACCCAAGGGACAAATATTAAGCCTAAGCTATCAACAAACCTAAGCGATCAATGTTAAGAACACAAGGGATTTATAAACACAAAAATTGATATTTTAAACCCGAGGGATTAATAAACCCACACAAATATTAATATTATAAACCCTAAAGAATAATATATCCTAAGGATTATTATTATTATAAACTCAACGACATTTACAAATTAATTAGTGTTATTACTAATTTATTATTATTATTTTGTTGTTGTTGTTAAATTTAATATCCATATTAATTTAAAAATATTAATGCTAATTAATTAACCATAGTTAATTGATCAATATTATTGCTTATCAATTTTGACATGGAAAACTCGGTATCCCCACAGCATCAACGAAAAATCTCTCTGGCACAAGTTATGGACTACTGCACCGAAATATGTTTGTTGGAAGCTGTGGCTCTCCAGGAATGAAGCTGTCTTCAATCAAAAAGACATAAATGCAGAAGCAGTAGCAAGGCAGGCCAAGGATCTCCTCTTAGAATCTTTGAGACAAACTAGTGTCAAAGACAACAACCTCAGAAATGAAGAAAATACGTGGTTGGAAGGCTATACACCCATGCCAACTACACATGCCATCATCCGCCCAAACCACAAGGAAAACTGGCAGTACAGAGACAACTCGGACAATTTTCAGAACTGGTGGAAGTGACAAGGTAAATGTACAATCTTCTTCGATGGGGCTTCGAAAGGAAACCCAGGCACGTCAGGAGCAGGAGGTGTCATTTACTTTCAGAATGGCAGAAAAGAGGAATTCAGTTGGGGACTTGGGCTAAAAACCAACAATCAAGCGGAAGCACTCAGTCTATTAAAATCTTGTCAATTGACCAAAAAAGGAAACACAAATGAAATTATTGTTTTTGGAGATTCAGAACTGCTGATAAGGTCTCTAGTACACAAGAAAAGCCTCAAAGATCCAGTTCTAAACAAGCAGCTAGCAAGAGTAAACAGATTAATGAAGGAATTCACATCAGCTCAGCTCTTCCACATCCTCAGAGATTTAAATACTAAAGCAGACAGGTTAGCAAATGCAGGATGCAATCTTGAAAAAAGTATGATCAGCATAAATGCAGAGACTCCGAAAATGGCAATCATTCCTTAGGAGCACTAGAAAAACAGAGAAAAGCAATGAAAATGATCTATAATACTTGCTTGGCTTTGGCCTCTAATAAATAAAAATTACTCGTTTCAGTTAAAAAAAAATTATTATTGCTTATCAAAAAATATAATGCTGGGGTTTTTTCATAATTTTATTATTTTATTCTTAATAATAAAAATAACAATAATGTTGTTAATTTAATAATAATTAATTTGATTATTATTGATTATTATTAATAATAATTATTTATTATTTAATCATTTGTAATTAATAACATTTATTAATTAATTAATTATTTTTTATTATTTATATATATATATATATATATATATATATATATATATATTATTATATATTATATATTTTAGTTTTAATTTCATATTAATGATTATTACAATGGATTTATATTAAGCCCAAGCATTAATAGTAAAAACCCTATGAAAAATTTACACTCTAGGAATATAAACTCTTAGATTAATAAACTCAAGCTTTTGATATTTTAAACCTATAGGAATAATAAAACCAATGGATTAATACTAAAAGGAGTTGTCTATAGTGCGATTTTTCCTGGTCTAATTTCTCTAAAATCTAGTAGGAATTCATTGAAATCACAAGATTGATGGGTAAACTGTGCATAATAGAATTGCCCTAAGGATTTTTCATGGTGTTGAATGCATATATACAGTCAAAAAACTAATTTAAATAACACAAATCAATATTTCATCTCAGATTTTTCTACTGATTCTCGCACCAGAAACTCCGAAAAGTAGCACTATAGACAACTGCATACTAAAAACCCAAGGGATTATAAACCCAAGGGAATAATATTACACACAAAGTAATAATATTATAAACCAAAGGTATATAAACCCCAAGATAAATTTTGTAAACCCTATAATTATCATGGTTGAGTTGACCATGGTTGATTTTCATATTGAGACAATTTTGTCACAATGTGACATTTCACCAAGGTTGACCATGTGTGATTTTCATATATAGTCAATCTTTGTCATAATGCAACATTGGACAATGTTTGATTTTCACATTGAGAAAATGTTTGTCACAATGTGGTGTTAGACTATGGTTGACCATGATTATAAACCAAGGGGATTTATGATAGACCCATATTAATCATATTCAATGAATAAAATGATATTTTTCATTATTTATTTTTAATTATATTTATATTTAGAAAAGAAGATAAAGTTTAAAATAAATTAATTTGTCTGAAAAAAAAGTATTATAATAATATAAAATGTTCAACATAATCACTTTTAGTTATCAATTTCATATTTTGGTATTGATTATATTTGATGAACAACCAAATGATTATATATGTTTTAAAAAAATCCAATAATAATAACAAGTCTTAACAAATTTAATAATGATAACTATTACAATTTTTTGTAATAACAAGGGAGCCACTGCCGTAGCGGGGTTTTGCCACAACAACACAATACAAACAACTTGACCTCATGAATCTTGTAGCCGATGGGCACACTGAATTGATTTCTGAGAATTTGTCATATTGCAACGTTTCATCTTGGATGCAGATATAAATGCCAGACGTGTTGTAGTTGAAAAGATCTCCATTCAATATACGTTAGAGTTCAGATCTCAGTTCAATACGTTAGCCTGAGAAGTTGAATTTCTTATATTATGAGCAAACGATCTCTAATTTAAAATTTAAAGTCAGAGTGGATTTAGTAGGAAGGTGGTATGTCACAAAAAAAGATTTCAATAATATTGTAGAATTGATTAATCTATTAATTTAGTTACCAAAAAATATGAAATTGGTATGTCATTATAAAAGATTTCAGGAATATTTTAGAATTGATTAATTTATTAATTTACTCCAAATCTAATTACAAATAGACTGCAAATCAGTTGTCCCTCCAAATCTAATTACAAATACACTGCAAATGAGTTGTCCATTTCATGTTTCACTGCATAAGGTTGACATCCATATGTTGAAGTTCGGCTTTTCTATACCCTTTGGGGCCAGAGAAAAGAGATATAATACCAACACTGAAATGGAGTAATTCAGGAAGATCTATCAACAGAGCCTCAGCCCTAATAACTTCAATAGATCACTAGAGCGCCTCGGGAACCTCAGCTAGTGATGTGCTTTGAGGATTGTATTTATTTATATATATATATATATATATATATTATTATATATATATATATAATATATATATATTAATACAAATAATAAAAATTTAATATGATTACAAAATACTTTTATTTATTATTTAATAATAAGCTAATTGTATAGGATAATAAACATGATATGAAACCTAATTATATATTCAAGCAACACGTGGCCTTCATGCTGGTGAGCCGTCGCATGAGGCGGACGTGTGCCGCTAGTTCGATGCGAAATGAGTTTGTGCATCTGACCGAGCGAGCGGTGGTTCAGTTCTCCCATAGCATTAATCCAGCTATCCAGGTTGAATCCAGTGCCCAAGTTTGATCAACGGAATGAATGAATTCCCCCATCTCTTAACAACAGCCTAAAGTAAGCCCTTAGAGCAGATTTGAAAAGATCAAGAAATTAGCAGATTTCGCAACTCCCTGGCTTCCAATTTGGCATGAGGTTCATTGTAGAAATCGAAGGTCGGGGTAACAACAATTGATGAACTCAGGAAGCAAGCATTTGGTATTGAAGGTGTCTGTGCAGCAATTTGGGTTAACAACAATGACATCGCATATAGGTGCCCGACACGGGACTGCTCGGTTTGGCAACAGGGGGTTCAGGAAATAGTATAAGGTATGCTTAGGCATAACAACACTTTGATTTCAAGCAAAAATACTAGAATATGGGTAAAGGAACCTGAGCCTGTTTACTTATTTGAGGTGCACTGGATACAAAGAAAGAAAAGCTTTTGATTGGATTCCCATCGATGGCTATCTTCTCCATGGGGCCAATCATATTTGATATCGCTCTCATTGTATTGGCAATATTATTGTATAAATATCTAGAAATCGCCTGTACCAACCGTATAATGAATGAGAATCCAAAATTGTTGCAGACAATAACGAGTTTTGGGTAATGGGGATGTTACATATACCTGGGGTCCGATCTTTGCAAGATTCCAGCATTTCAGCTTGTCACTTGGATGGGCTTCTCCAATTCTCGAATCGAATCGAATTCTCGAATTCTCGTATTTGTTTTCACCGATGTCGAAATTATGGTTTTTATTTTATTTTACAGGTTCTCTTATTTCCGATTCTGTGTTAGTTTTAAATAAGGCGATCAAAGTTTTATATGGTGAAGGGGATTTGAAAATATTTTGATAAAAATTGTGGATTTTGATTGAAATTTGGGCATATTATATATATATATATATATATATATATATATATATATATATATATATTTTATTTTTTTTTTTTCTTCACAATTTTTTTTATATAACTGGATTCAATATCCTACAAATTTTTGAACACACTGATTGTGAAATTTATCATTCAAAAAAATTATATATATAATAAAAATAAAAATCAATAATAACTATGATATTTAAATCTATGATATTTTTATATCAATAAACCTTTTAGTTATAGTTATTATGTTAAAACTGTGGAAGATATAATGTTAATTATTGTATAAAAATTCTTAAATCTGTGTGAACAGTAACACCTATTTGAAATTTTGATATCAGAATTCCCTCGTCTGGAAATCCAAATTAACCCCAGCTTCTTTAAAGAATTTCGTTCAAGAAAAAAATTCAAATATTTTGATGAGCACTGATATATATATTGATTGATTTATTAGATTGTCATAAATATGATAAAGCATTTCATAAAATTGTTAAATGTACTCTACATCACAGTGGAAAAAGAGTTATTAAATTTCAGAAAAAGCTCTAAAAATTGCAATATTCCTATTGAATAAACCAATAAATGCAACTCGCTTATTTCACTTTCATTATTTCAGAAGAACCATACTCTGAAATTCAAATTTGTGAACGAAAATTAAAGCATGGGAAAATTTGTCTTAATGATATACTAAGAAAACTTAGAATATTGCCTTACTGAAAAACATTCAATAAGAAAGAGAGAATATTGCCTTAATGAAGACGACTGAATGAAACTACCCTTTCAAGCTTAGCCACTGGTAGCTGCCTTCTGCGGAGAATTGATAGCCCAAAGCAAACAAACTGAAGGCAATATTATATTGCTATCATTGTATTGGCAATATTATTGTATAAATATCTAGAAATCGCCTGTGCCAACCGTATAATGAATGAGAATCCAAAATCGTTGCAGACAATAACGATTTTTGGGTAATGGGGATGCTACATATACCTAAGGTCCAGTCCTTTTAATCTTGCAAGGCATCTCAGAATTCCAACATTTCGGATTGTCACTTGGATGGGCTTCTACTTCATTTGGAGATTGAAACTACCCTTTCAAACTTTCTGCTGAGAATTGATAGCCCAAAGCCCATGTTGAACCACTCTCCCCGCCATACCTCGTTGTCCAACACTGTAAAGAAACTCAGGACACTTACCACATTTGTAAGTGACACTTGTGGTCTATGCAGATCTGTTGGCATGTCACAATAAAAACGTGTTGACGTCTTGCAATATCAGAAAACATTGGTTAAATGGATCAGTATGTATAATCAATCGGTGCTGGCAACATTGGTTAAATGGATCAGTACGGTGTATAATCAATCAGTCCCGGCAATAAGACCTCGAACACAAAACTTTGGATAAAACAAAAGAAACGACGAAATGTTTACCTCGAACACAAAACTTTGGATAAAACAAAAGAAACGACGAAATGTTTATTTAAAACATTGGTTAAATGATTCGATACGCCCAAATTAATATGAAATGGATCGATATCGATGGCTATAGTCCCATGCTGAGGCAAGGACTAATATGTATTAATAATATCTAATAAATAAAATTTTTAATATTGATGGCATACAATGAACAAAATAATAAAGTAAAGCAGAAATTCATTAAACTGAACACACATGAAAAGAGTAACAAAAAATACATTATTTATACACACTCAAATAATATATTCAAATAATCAGGAACATATCATAGAGTGATATTCACTGATAAAGATTTGAATATGTTTACTACACTTAAAATTGATCAAATTTCTAATCTTTAGAAACTAAACAATATTAGGCATTTGCTTGTATTTACTACAAGCGAAAAACTATACAATATTAGGCATTTGCTTGTATTTACTACAAGCGAAAAACTATACAATATTAGGCATTTGCTTGTATTTACTACAAGCTAAAACTCCACATTCCAAACTAAAGGCTAAGATGTCAAAAATAATATAGGTTCCTATCATCAAGCGAATCAAATTCTTCACAAAACAAGTAAAGCACAACATTTATAATTAGAATCATAATGAGAGTCAATATCATAGCTTTATGCTCAGAGGAATGATGTATATAAACGAATGAGATATTTACTCTCATGGTGAGCCTCAGAAATTTGGATGTGTCAAGTATAACAATCATTATTCCAAATCGTTGAGGAACCCTAGTGTTTCAGGAGCACAGTAAATGAGAAGGCAGTGACGGTGATTTTAGACGTATACAACGTCATCATACCTTGTAATTTTTAAGTTAATTAGTAGAGCATGATTTAACTTTCAGGATTAGGTTTAGTGAGGAGATCATTTGTTTTTCTCATAAACATCCCTTTGCATTATAAATTTTCTTCTTACATGAAATTTTTAGAGATAAACTTTAACCAAGAAAACTAAAACAGATTATCATTATTCATCTTCAAAAATGATATATTGTGGTTTACTGTCATGCATTCATTTTTTTACTTCTCATAAACATTATAAGCAATAAAAAATATAAACAATAAAAATATAAAAGACATATCTAATATCCACACAAATGTCCAACCCTAATATGTAAACCACAAACCCTTCCATCAGAGCCAACCTTGCACATAACAACTTTTTCCTCTACCAAAAAGTCCTTAAGTATGTAATCCATAGACAGGGTCGTTCCTTACCCCTTGAGAGAAACTCCCTGGAATCTAAAAACAGGTGCTCTACCATTACGAGCAGAAAACAAAAACATAGCTAAGAATTTATAGAAATCTCTGATAATAGCATTCACACCTTCCTAAAAACATCAATATCGAAATCCATGGCTTCTCGCATGATCATCACATTAATATGAGAATCATTTTGGCTAATATAAGCCAATGTTCTCTGGGTACGAACTCACCCAGTCTGTGTCCAGTGTATGTCAGAGTGCTAGATACCTCTAAATAATAATCTATAGAATGCCTAATTTTAACCATTGTTCCACTTCATTCTCAAAACAATTTGAAAATTATGGAATCAAAGGATGGTACATGAAACTTAGTCTTAATTCTTAATCAAGTTTTCCAGGTAAAGTTCCCGACCCTGCCAGTCCCAAAAGTATTTTTCCCCCAATTAACAGAACAAAAAAAATAATGAAATGGTTGAGCAACAAAATGGATGGACAGATTGTGTAAATCTATATGTTCAGGTCCCCAGGTGGAGTATCCTCTTCTTTCACCTAGGTAGAATAAACAAGGCCATAGAAATAGACACATCATCCAGAAAAAACTATATTATTTCATACTTTATTACTGACCTTCAAGATTAGGGTTTTTATTAATTTTCGGTACTAACATTCTTTCCATCTCAAACCCTAACCATCTCTTTAATAAAAAATAGAAATTATTCAAACCCTGTTCTGAAATAGATATACCTATGCACTTGAATTAAGTTTAAAGAGATCCCATGAGTGTTAAAAGTCGTTCAAAACTTTAAATTCTTATATAAAAATGTTTTAAAGGAATTTTCCTAATCTAAATTAATTAATCAATATTATGTGAAATTCAATCAAAGTTTTAAATCTATCAAAACACTTTACCTATACACTTGAATTAAGTTTAAATAGATCCCATGAGTGTTTAAAGTGGTTCAAAACTTTAAATTCTTATACAAATATGTTTTAAAGGGTTTTTCCTATTCTAAATTAATTAAATTAATTAATCAATATTATGTAAAATTCAGTCAAAGTTTTAAATCTATCAAAACACTTAAGATGAGCATAAAAGTTTCATACCTCCCAAATACATTACTATAACTCATTAGCAAGGGTGCCCCATTTCAAGAGGCCATGGTTTTGCTTATAATGGATGAGTTTTTGGTCCTTTTGTTTGTCTAAGGTCCTTTCTTCAACCGTTCATGATTCCCATAGTGGGAGCATATGTTGTGGCCCGATACAAATGACACTTTTTAGATTGTTGTAATATGACCCAAGTATCCTGGTATAACAATATAAAATTAAATCAATTGTTGTTTTCTTTTCATTTTGTTTTATTATTAATTTTTTTTTTTTCATTAAATGTTATCCGGATATTATTATAAAAGATAACTATAATTAAATGCATTGATATTTTACCATGAATTGCAATGTTGTTTTATCCACACAAAACATTATGGGCATGTTTATAAGGCAAGGTAAGCCATGTAGTTCATTTTCATTGCTTTATTGGGAATTAGAGAAATTGAGTACTTATGTTACTAGGTTATTAGTGAGTGGGATTAACTATCCGCTTTCTACCTTTCGTTTTTTGAGGCTTCTCCAGTGAAAGTTATGTGAAAGTAAAATCTATGTGAAAGTAAAGCACAAGTTTCCATTTTTGTTAAAAGTCAACTTTCGATTCCAAGAGCTTTCTATTTTTTATACAAAATTACAAAACAATGTTTTATACAAAATTACAAAACAATGTTTTGTTACAAAATCAAAAATCAACAACTATATATTAAAATAAAAACTTCTTCTCTAAATCAACAACTATATATTAAAATAGAAACGTCTTTTATAGTCTAATTTTGAGCTTTCATCTATACACTTTTGGTGGATTCTGTTGAGGGAATTAAGTAATTCACGCTATTAGATTAGTAATTCACACCTAGCTTGACATAACTAAATCTAGATCAATATACTTTTTACAAGTTGGCTTAATAGGAAAAAATGATCTCACCTCATAGTCAATTAAAAAATCATTGGCTAGCTTTTCCAAAATCTACTCACCCTTTCAATATCCTGATATATCACATAATTTAACATCACTTGTGCCATGCCTAATTTATATTTAATTGCATGCATCCAAGGCTATTAATTTTCCATTTGAATCCAAATAGGAAGGCATGTTGAACCTAGTATTAGATTTTCAATTTCCTTCTAAACCAACCTGCAATTCTCCTACACTTGCTAGATAAAATGATAAAATGATTTGTTTCTAATACGCATCCAGTGCTATCACAAACTCCTAATACCTTGAGTTTTTCCTCACTTCTGCAATTAAGAAATTTAGTCACCCTACTCACAATCGATGTTTTATTCCCTAATCCTTACCCTATCTTCTTTCTTGAATTTTTTGCAATTTTCAATAAATTTGTTTCATGACCAATTACCACAAATGATTCTGATAAATATGAAATATAATTAACAATATTTTTTCACAATATTCTTCTAGTATGTATTAATGGTCGTGGGCTGATAATTTTTTTCTTATACCAGTGAATATGACTTTGCAATGAATTTTTTTCCTTAAGTTCATCGACAATAATATTACATTTATTTTCCAATGCCTCATTGGATAGTGATGTAGGAGCATTTAGATCAACAATATCATTGTATATTAGTAGTCATAGGGGGTCTTGTGTTTCCAAGGAATTTGGTTTCCTATGTTTTGAATTAATGTAATTATTAAGATTTTGGGTGATTTTAATGAGAGAAGCTAGAATAGGGATTTAATTAAGTATATTGAGGCATATTTGTAAATGTTATGTCATATAGGATAACATGAGAGAATGAGGATAGTTGAGAGATTTGAGAATTAATTGTAAAACTTAGATTAGGAGTTAGTTCATGATTTTGTGGATTAGAGAGGATCCTTAGAGATAAGGAAGAGATTCTAGGATTTCGTTGAGAAGCTTATGGATCTAAACCAGGGATTGGCTGTAGAATCCTTCTGTATAAATGTAAGCCTAAAAGGCATAGTCAGGGGTTATCTGGTTAGTCAGTCAGGTCGAGAGTTAGATAGGTTTGATTGTAATCCTACGGGCAAGTAGGAAAACAGAGGCCACCGATTATAATATCAGGCCAAAGAGAGAGAGACTATTATGTAAATACTTGTTTCTTAATACAAACAACTTGATTTTAAGTTCATCTGTGTGTATTGAGTAATCGAAGGATAAATTGTGTGTGAATTAGAGTTTCTCGATAATATATGTATGCAGGTGGATTTCGGGCAAAACACAGAGAAGAAGTGAGGATGAAGAATCGTGTCAGATCATTGAATCTGATTGAAGGATCAAAGTGAAGTTTGGGAGTGATAGTGATTAAAGAGTATGCAGAGTTAAGATTTGGAGAGAGTTGTGTGGCAGAACAACGAAAGACCATAACTGTAAAGAAAACCGAAACCGCAAAAGAACATTAAGAAATAATGTAAATACGAAGAAAGTAAAGGCATGAAGGAAGGAAGTAAATGTGCATAGGAGCCGTCGGATCATTTAGATTGACAGATATTAATGGCAGAAGAAGAATGGTAGAAGAATAGATCTAGATCATCAAATCGATAGATCTATTAGATCTATGGTGATCAGTAAATACGAGGGTAAGAGAGTAGGGATTTCCTTGATTGTGGCTGAAGTCCCACACTCGCTCCTAGTCATTGATCTCATATTAAACCTTTTAGATGATAGTTAACTGCGAGGGTTAAGCCTGTTTTAAATCGTGTTCTTGTTGAAGTCCCACAAACCATAGATTTGATGGCCTCATATATCCAACAGATATTGGGTCATAAAGTGATCGAAATTTAAGCTCAAAATCGGACCCGAACATTTATAAATCAAGGATTTATATTCCTTATCGACTCTGTAAGGGTAGTTAAGCATCGCGCAAGTTCTCACCCGATATCACTATTAACCGTTGGATCAAGTGTGCTTTGATCAATGGTGGGGGGTTGCCGATTAGTTTCGCATCGCAACATTTCATGAGTGGATGAACCTTGGCCTTAAGAAAATGCGATTTGCGATGTGCAATGCTGAGGTGTACTATTAACCGTTGGATTGAAGGGTAAGATCAATGGTGGAGATTGAAGCCGATAAGGCTTGGGCCTGAGCAGACCCAAGAAGTTTATCAATGCAAGTTAAGTTCATTTGAGTTCTGGCGAATGAAAGGGTTTAAGTGGCGATATGACGTGACAACCGTTGATCTAATGGAGTGAAATCAACGGTGGAGGCTGAACCTGATAAATGTGAGCATCAGGAGATGTACGAAGGCTGAGGAAAGGTGAAAAGGTAAGGTTAAGTGTTGTTTATGTTATATTTCTATTATAGGAGAATTATAATAGAAATAAAGTGGGATTAATGAATTAAAAGGTCAAGTCGAGTTTAACCAAGTCTGGGACCATGGTATGGTTAATGTTGAGTTAAACCGAGACCAGATTTAAGAGGGTATGGTTAATATGCATGGGATTAAGGATTAAGCAAAGTTTAGGAAGGGTGAATAAAGTTCCGCTCGAAAGGCTTTATAAATTATAATGTTTTCGCATGAGATTTAATTAAGGGGCCTTAATCATTAATTTTTGAAGGTTTGACTAGGCAAGGTAATTGAAATTCCTGGGACAAATGAGATTATGCATTTTATATGCATATTGTTGGTAAAGTCGGCTTAGACTAGCATCAATTTGGTATCAGAGCAGAATTGTGGTTGAAACAATTGGTATCAGAGTAGAATAAGGAAATTCAGTGTAAAATGTATTTAAGAAAATTTAGAACATAATTATGTTTTGAAGGTGTGTATACAGGTGAATGGTGATGAAAGCAGGCAAGAGGAGATCAGATTCTAATCTAACAAGCAATAGGCAAACAGGGATAAAGTGCAGAAGGACTTGCAGATGTAGGGAAATAGAGGACAATCCATTCAAAGTGTAGGTGAATGGTAGAACAAGATCATGCAAAGGTCTTGAAGGTGAGATGATATGTTTTGTTTTAATTTGATTTGAAGACTGGAGAGTTTATGGTTTTTATATTGTTGCACAGGTAGCAGCATAAGAAGGTGAGAATATTGCAGCAACCTAGAGCAAGGAATGCTCAATTGGTTCCAGAGGAAAGAACTAGAGAAATGCTATCAAACTGAGCTCATAGGAGAGAAGATTAGTGAGGCATATGTAGTAAGAAGGAGACTTGTTACTACAGAGGTATTGTTGTAGCTCACAAAGGGAATTCCACAAAGGATGTGGGTAGAATTTGTAAGTAATGAAGGAAGCTGATAAGACTTTCTAAGTGAAAGAAGAGGTGGTCAGAACCAAGTATTTCATTGTGATTCAAATACAAGAGGAAAGTTGTGTTCTTAGAAGATGAAGATGAATTGAAGCTTAGAAGGAGCAGATAGAAGTGCTCAAAATAGGTTCCAAAGATAGAGAACCAAGGGCTTTCCAAAAGACCAAGTACAGAGGAAAGCTTGGTGAGGTAAGTGGTAGCAGGGAGGACTTGCTGTTGAAGAGGCTTTAGTGCAGGTCATAGTGAGTAAGTGAAGAAAACATAGATATAGAGAAGGAGGAAAACCACAACAGAAGGAAAGTGAAGAAGGAGGATGCCAAGAAATGGCAAGAGAATGAGTCAAGAGGAGCTTGACAAGGAAATTTCAGAGTTAAAAGAACAACTCAATGCATTAAGGAGGATACTATAGGAAATCCAGAGACAAGGTTGGGTCTTGAGGAAAAAGACAATAAAGTGGCATAAGTTATAGAGAAGGCTACAATAGAAGCAAGTAAAGTGGTTGATGGGAAAACTCAAAGATGCTGAGCTAGAAATGGAAGTTTCCTTTTTTGAACCAGAATAGGGTGAAGTTCTGGGTGAGGATGAAGAATGGAGATCAATGAACTATTGGGATAGTTCAAAGAAGCATACTTAAGTGTTGCTAAAGGAAGAAGAGACACTGAGGCCTTATGTTTTTAATTATAATAATTGTTTTGTGAGTGCAGGTTTTGTAGAGGATTGGTAGCCTTATGAAGCTGTCATAATACTTGATAAAAATTACCAGAGTTCAGAGGAGAACTTGGATCAACATACTAATGTATTGATAGTGGATGAAGAGTACCTTTCAGAGGATAAGTATTCTAGAGTAGAGTATGATGAACAATGCCTTTTGAATGATGAAAATATTGAATTGTTGCAGCAGAAAAAAATTATTGATCCATTGATATTTGGCACTGTTACAAATCAAGGACAATTCCTTGTGGAAGAAGGAGATGAAGATTAGCCTGAAGAGCTGATATGTGAAACATTAGTTGATGCTTTTGAGCCTTATAATTTTCAAACTCACAATTGTTGTGTGAATACAGGGATTACAAGTGTTGAACAACAACTTATTTCTGTGGAGATGAATGAGACAGAATTGTCTATGGAAGGCAGTCCGATTGAATCATTGGGAAATAGTGACCATGTAAATGATGAAGTTGCAAATGAAGAGCATTGTGATATGACACTTGCTAAATGTAAGAAGGAAATTGAATTGTTGCAGAAGTTTCTAGGAGGAAATGGCAATAGAAAAGAAGTGGTTACAAGAATACTTAATAGTAGCAGAGGGTCTTTAAAAGGCATGGAGACAGAAGAGTGTTTTGATTCACAAACCAATAGTTTGTTTGCAGGAAAAGTGCATAGAATGAATGAGTGTGATGTTGTGATCGAAGAAATTGAACATAAGTTATTTGGAGATGAAATGGAAGTTTAGAAGTAAGAAGAGGGTAAGGATGTAAGGGTGGCAGTAAGGAACCAACAACTACAAAGTGAAAGTAACTAGCAGAGGATTAAAGTCAAATTTAGAGAAGAGACTATGTTAGCTGAAAACATAGTAAAGGATCATCATTCTATCATGATGATAGGCATAATGGAGATAACTAGGGAAGATTTTGAGGCAGTCAATAAAGGGGAAGGACTAAACTCTCATCAAAGGATCAACGAATGGGAAAAAGAATTTGAGCTACTAGAGAAATGACTGAAAGCACTAGTAGGGAAGAAAGAACCTGATGAAGATTGCAAGGGATATGCAAGAGAGGAAGAGGAAAGAGTCTAGCAAAGAAATGAGTTGGATATAGAAATTGAATTGATGATGGATTTGATGAGAAAAGTGTCTCAAAGGGAGAAGACAATAGTAAGAAAGCAAAGCAGCAACAAGAAAAAGATAGTAGCAGACAATGAGAGCATTGCTAGTGGGGGAACCCAGCATAAAGTGTGGACACCTTGAAAACAACAAACAATAGCAGCAACCAAGGACAGACTATAGAACAATGTATGGGATCCGGGAGGACACAGATCAGAAGCACATGATTAGGAGATCATGATTATTTTCAACCTTGAGAGTTTGATGCAGGAGCATTTAGCTAAACAATATCATTGTATTTTAGTAGACATAGGGGGTCTTGTGTTTCCAAGGAAGTTGGTTTCCTATGTTTTGGATTAATGTAATTGTTAAGGTTTTGGGTGATTTTAATGAGAGAAGCTAGAATAGGGATTTAATTAAGTATAGTGAGGCATATTTGTAAATGTTCTCGAATGTAGGATAACATGAGAGAATTAGGATAGTTGAGAGATTTAAGAATTAATTGTAAAACTTAGATTAGGAGTTAGTTCATGATTTTGTGGATTAGAGAGCATCTTTAGAGATAAGGAAGAGGTTTTATGATTTTGTTGAGAAAGTTATGGATCTAAACCAGGAATTGGTTGTAGAATCCTTCTATATAAATGTAAGCCTAAAAGGCATAGTCAGGGATTAGCTGGTTAGTCAGTCAGATCGAGAGTTAGATAGGTTTGATTGTAAGCCTACGAGCAGGTAAGAGAACAGAGGCCACCAATTAGAATATCAGGCTAGAGAGAGAGAGAGAGAGAGAGAGAGAGACTCTCATGTAAATACTTGTTTATTAATACAAACAACTTGAATTTGAGTTCATGTGTGTGTATTGAGTAATCGAAGGATAAATTGTGTGTGAATTACAGTTTCTACATAATATATGTATGCAGGTGGAGTTCGGGCAGAACACAGAGAAGAAGTGAGGATGAAGGATCATGTCGAATGATTGAATCTGATTGAAGGATTGAAGCGAAGTTTGAGAGTGACAATGATTAAAGAGTACGCAGAGTTAAGCTCTGGAGAGAGTTGTGTGGCAGAACAACGAAAGACCAGAACCTCGAAGAAAATCGAAAGTGCAGAAGAACATTAAGAAATAGCAAAAATATGAAGAAATTAAAGGTGCGAAGGAAGGAAGTAAATGTGCACAGGAGCTGTTGGATCATTTAGATCGACAAATATTAATGGTGAAAGAAGAATGGCGAAGGAATAGATATGGATCGTTAGATCAACAAATCTCTTAGATCGACTGATCCAGATTTAAGTAGGAACGCAATAGATTACAGAGATAACGATAAATACAGAGATGCAATAACCATAAATACAGAGATGCAACGGAAATAACACTTCATTTCATTAATGGAAAATACCGAAATATGCTTACAACCAGAATTTGAAATAAACCAGCTAGGTAGATGGTACTTTATTCTCTGAGAAGAGATGTGCCGGCTACAATGTCTCTGAATTTCCGAAGACTTGTGTTACAATGAGCTTGAGGCCCTATTTTATATTGAGAACAATGAAACCTTCACATATCCAAAACCGACCCTTAAGAAGATGAAACGCCAAAGTTGTGGGCCCCGTTTGGGTAAATTGTAACAATCAATTTCCCGGGGTCGTAACTTTGGCATACGATCTCCGTTTGACGCGTACAATAGCTCATTAGAAAGATCTATTCGAGCACTATCATTGTTGCAATGGGAAACATCAATCCATTGCATGGACCCATGTTGTCCCTGGATTCCCCAAAAAACGTCGTTTAGGGCCTCAAAACGGCTCCGGAAGTTCAGGACCCGAAAAACTGCTAAAAATAGTAAGTTGTGCTACAATTAAGGAAACTGAAAATGCTAAGAAAGAAAATGGTGGGGGTCCAGGTGGACTTGGCAGGTGGCCACCAATATCCACCTGGATCATTCCTCCCCCCTTAGGAAGCAATGGTCCCCATTGCGTTGAGTTCCTCCATCTGTTGAACTTGTTTTGCACTGTCTGATGTGTCGAGTAATGGTGGGAAGCATGGTCGATGATGGTCCACATTGAACACTTGGTGCAGGTGAAGGAATGGAGGAATGCTGTGCTCCAAAGCATTGTTCCCCACAAGCTTAGAACTGCTGTAAGGACCATGTTGGAGTGGTTTGAGCTTCTGATGGGTTCTAGTAAGGCATTCTTTCTGTCGATGCAACTAGACTTTGTTGCCCACCTGAATCTTGTGTGGTACCCCTATGGGTGAGGAGAAGTTGTTCCTGTGTTCTGTCGTGACCGTATCCCTCTGCTGCTGCTACTGTGTGGAGGAACCCTTTGTGGTGGTCATGGATGTAGCAATGATCTTCCCCTTACTTTGGGAGTGAACCATACAAATGAATTTCCTAGTATGTGATATGAGCTTGCTGCCTTTCTTAGCAGTGATCAAAGAGGTGGCAGTAGGTGGGGCTATCTCTGGTATCCTGTATAATGAATTACTCAAAGAAATAATGATAGCACGAGGCCTTGACTCATACACAACATGTCGCCTCCACAAGTATGGTTGGCCTAATAATACATCACAAACATCCAGAGGTGTAACATCACACAATACCTCGTCTGTGAATGTTTTGATGCTGTAGGGAAGGCGGCACTGCTGGCGAACTTTGAGATCTCGTCCT
>APFE030888014.1:58184-133157 GCA_000404065.3 Pinus taeda | reverse complement strand
ATATTGCTTTTCTTAGTTTTATTGGAATTTCATAAAGTAAGGATTATTGACATCAATTTTATTTTGAAAGGGACCCATTTCATATTTGAATGATCTTGTGAATAATAATAAAGATGAAATGGGGGGTTGTTTTGCAAGGCACAACAGGTTGGAACATGCATCTGATTCGGAAGCCTTCAACTTGGCCACTAGTGACTGCTTGATTCGACACTCACTTGTGTTATGAGTGGGACTCTTGTGGAACTCACACCACTTTCCTGTGTCCTTCTTCGGCTTTGTGGTGTTGTTCTTTTCTTGTGGCTTCGACAGGTTGTCTTGGGTCACCTCGCCTTGGTTTTGTCCTTTGGGCTTCGGATTTGCAGACCCAAAGTCTCTCTTCTTCTGTTTGAACTTTTGCTCGATTTTGACAGCGTATCGGTATGCTGTGCCGAGTGAGGAGATGTCCAAGAACTCCATCTCTTCCTGGATGTATCTGTGTAGGCAGCGGCAGTATTTGAGCACCAGATGTTGCTCAGAATCTTTGATACCCAACTGTGTGTGAAGGGTGTGAAAAATGTTTGTGAACTCTGGAACATCTTGGTCTCGTCCCTGCCGCAGTGTGGTCCATTTGATGTATTTGTCCTCATAGCTTTTGACAGGGTAGTACTGCTCCTTGATGGCATCCCGGAAGTCATTCCAAGTGGGTGCGGCTGAAAATAACGAGCCTGTACTTTCATCCTTCTGCTCGCAGTAGGTTTCCCACCAGTCCTTGACGTGGGGGGCTGCTTTGAGAAGAGCGAAAACAATCTTTTCCCGACTTGAAAATTCATGAACAGAGAAATACCCATCTAGCAGATTTAACCATTTATCTACCGCATCTGCGTCTATTTTACCCTCGAAGATGGGGATTTCAAAATTAACTTGTACCTTAAAGGGCGTGGCGTTTCCAGAGTCGCTGCTGGAAGCCGATGCGTCACCTCTAGGTAGCCGCTGAAGGATCTGCGCAAAACTGTCCATCATCGCTTTCCATTGTCGCTCGAGGGCTTCTTCGAGCAAGACTTTGATAGGATCTCCTGCCCCTTGTCTTTCTTCTCATCCGTCATGGGAGGCCGTCGGGATTTTCGAGGATGGTCTTGCAAAGGTTCGACCAGTTCAAGCCCTAACTCCTTATATCCTGACCTCGTCGGGGACATGCAAAGAAAAACCGAGAAAAAGCAGACCGCTCTGATACCATTGATCCGGATTTAAGTAGGAACGCAATAGATTACAGAGATAACGATAAATACAGAGATGCAATAACCATAAATACAGAGATGCAACGGAAATAACACTTCATTTCATTAATGGAAAATACCGAAATATGCTTACAACCAGAATTGGAAATAAACCAGCTAGGACGATGGTAGCTTATCTCTGAGAAGAGATGTGTGGCTACATGTCTCTCTGAACTGTTCCGAACTTGTGTTACAATGAGGCTCGAAGGCCTATTTATTATTGAGAAACAATGGAAAACCCTTCACATTCCAAAACCGACCCTTAGAAGATGAAACGCCAAATTGTGGGCCCCGTTTTGGGTAAATTGGTACATCAATTTCCCGGGGTCGTAACTTTGGCATACGATCTTCGTTTGACGCGTACAATAGCTCATTAGAAAGATCTATTCGAGCACTATCATTGCCCCTGGATTCCCCAAAAAACGTCGTTTAGGGCCTCAAAACAGCTCCAGAAGTTCAAGACCCGAAAAACTGCTAAAAATAGTAAGTTGTGCTACAATTAAGGAAATTGAAAATGCTAAGAAAGAAAATGGTGGGGGTCCAGATGGACTTGGCAGGTGGCCACCAATATCCACCTAGATCATCGACAGTGATCAGTAACTGCAAGGGTAAGAGAGTATGGATTTCCTTCATCGTGGCTGAAGTCCTGCACTCACTCCTAGCTGTTGATCTCATATTCAACCTTTTAGATCATAGTCAACTATGGGGGTTAAGCCCGTTTTAATTCGTGTGCTTGTTGAAGTCCCACAAACTGTAGATTCGATGGCCTCATATTTTCAACGGATATTGGGTCATAAAGTGATCAAACTTTAAGTTCAAAATCAGACCCGAACATTTATACATCAAGGATTTATATTCCTTATCGACTCCATAAGGACGGTTAAGCATCGCACAAGTTTCTCACCTGATATCGTTGTTAACTACTGGATCAAGTGTGCTTTGATCAATAGTGGGGGATCACCGATTAACTTTGCATCACAACATTTCAAGAGTGGATGAACCTTGGCCTTAAGAAAATGCGATTTGCGATGTGTGATGTTCTAGTGTACTATCAACCGTCGGATTGATGGGTAAGATCAACAGTGGAGACTGAAGTCGATAAGGCTTAGGCCTGAGCAGATCCAAGAAGTTTATCAATGCAAGTTAAGTTCATTTGAGTTCCGGCGAATGAAAGGGTTTTAGTGGCGATACGACGCGATAGCCATTGATCTGATGGAGTGAAATCAATGGTGGAGGCTAAACACGATAAAGGTGAGAATCGGTAGATGTGCAAAGGCCGAGGAAAGGTGAAAAGGTAAGGTTAAGTGCAGTTTATGTTATATTTCTATTATAGGAGAATTATAATACAAATAAAGTGGGATTACTGAATTAAAAGGTTAAGTCGAGTTTAACCAAGTCTGGGACCATGGTGTGGTTAATGTTGAGTTAAGACGACACTAGAGTTAAGAGGGTATGGTTAATACGGCAAGATTAAGGATTAAGTAAAGTTTAGGAAGGGTGAATAAAGTTTCTTTGGAAAGGATTTATCAATTATAATGTTTCCGCATGAGATTTAATTCGAGGGCCTTAAACCTTAATTTTTGAAGGTTTGACTAGGCAGGTTAATTGAAATTCTTGGGACAAATGAGATTATGCATTTTATATGCATACTGTGGATAAAGGCAACTTAGGCTGGCATTATAAATTCTCATTTACTTCTTCAATTTTCCAATTTCCTCACCCTGTAAACTAATTGGTTATTGGGGACATTTTGTTCACTAATTTTTATGAAGGGTCTCCCATTTTTATGTTATTATAAGTTTATGTTCCTCCTTTTCACTTATCCACTCCTCTTTTGCATTGCTTCCAACTCTTAATTTTTGACATGCTCCAGAATTGACATATTAATTTTATTCCTTACCACTTGGATATCATTTTCCCTATACTTTATCAAATCATGAATTGAGCTTGGTTCATATGAATTTTTTCCTAGATTGACAATAATTTTCTCTAAATTATCAATTTTTAGTTGTTTAGTTCTTGTAGAAACCTTCTTCTGTTTAAAGTGTTTACCTACATTGGTTAGCAAATCTTCAAGCATAGCAATACTTGCAGTGGAGCATGAGATACTTTTACATAATATCTCCATTGTTTATCTATGAAGATCCATTTGATCAATCTTATAGGTCTATTCCAAGTCAATTTTAAGCATAAAATCTTTATAATCATTTTGCAGTCTTAGTGATATGGGCTTTTGGATCTAAGACTACCATTTAGAGATGGCCATTGTCATAATATGGTGCTGATAAAAATCCAATTTGTGAAACTATTCACTGGTTCCAAAGCTCATTGTAGGCTTCCTATCTTAATTTGGAATTTATATTCTTGATTTACATGGATTGAGAGAAGATGCTTTCCTTCTTAGAAGAAATAGAAAATTACATACTAGATAATGACACTCCCGATCCAAGAGTAGCTAAATATAGGAACTTTTTGTTGAGAATATATTTTCTTGATGTGAACTCCATGACTAAAACTACTTGCTCTTTTATTCTATGTCCCTTTTATAATCTAAATTCAATACTCTCTAACTTATAAGCTTATTTTTCATTTTCCAAAGTTTCCCTTTCTAATCACTTCTCTCTTCGTTGAGGAGTTTCCAACATATCTGTCTTTGATGTATATTGTGTTCTAAGGTATTGTTACACAACTCGTGAAGGATCCTTCTCCCAAATATCTTTATTATCATAGAGTTTCACCTCAGGCTTTGACACATGCTTATAAGAAAACACTTTAATTTCAACCCTTTTACTTGAAATAATCCCATAAGGGTCATAGTGCCACACCACTTCCTATGCAAACTTCATTTCCTATAGCATGGTTTCAACTTTTTCAATAATTTCTCAATTATTTACCAAAACTGGCAAAACCTGTACTTTTAAGTTAAAAAGAGCAAGGTGTTTTCTAGCTAGAAAATGAATATGATATACATTTAAGCATTTACTAATAGATTCTAGGAAAACAATTCTAATAGGAAGGAAAACTAGAAGTTTATAATGTGCCAATTGACTACCATTTATTCTAATCTCAATAAATTCCTTATACAAGTACCATTCTCCCATACTAACTACATTACTCAGTTGTAAAATTTTCTTTATCTCTTAGAAGATTTATGGTGGAAATATATTGTATCTGAGACTAATAGAAAAAAAAGAAAAAGAAAAAAAAAACTTGTTAGCAAATTCTAAGAATGAAAACCCTGACAATGATTTCTTTGCATTGATTTCAAGTGAATAATTTAAATAACATTTCCATTTAAATCCTATCTTTATCATTGTACACCAAAAAACTTGTCTACTTGAAAGAACATAAAAATATAAATTAGAATAAATTGGTATCTAAAACACTTAGTGACCTTATAATTTGTCAATTTTTCATTAGAAAGATTAGATAGGTTTTTTTCCTGCGATCGCTCTGCTAGGTTTTCAGAGGGTGTGACGGTGGCCTTGGCCCTCTGGGCGTCTAAGCGGGCTTTGCCTGCCCCCTACCCGTGACCTGTTCACTTCATTGCTGCGTTGCACCTCCATGGCTGGGTGAAAAGAGTCATCTGCACTGCGTTTTGGCCCTGTGATTTGATTTCTTGGTTCGCAGGGGTGCTGTGGGAATGATTTGAGTTCCCTTGCCTCGTTCCATTGCTGCAGCCATGGGTGATCCCAAGGGTGGGGAAACCTCTCCCACCCCTCTGCTTTCGTCTGAAGAAGCCTTCCGTCGCTTATTATCTCAGAAAGGGAAGAAATGCCCTGCCCCTGAGGTTCCAAAATTCATTAAAAAACTCGAGGAAGTGCCTGAGATAGCCCTGCAAGAAGATCAGCCGATCAAAATTGCCCTCGCCCTTGCTGACAGAGGACTGGTCGGGAAATTTATGGGGCGTTGACCATCTACAAAAACCACGGATGATTGGATTCAACGCAACTGGAGACCTCAGCTGAAGAACAGTGTGATCTGCTATGCAGTTGGTAGAGGTTTCTTCATTTTTGAGTTCACCACCAAAGAAGACCGAGATCTGGTTTTCAGAAATGGACCATATTTCATGGGAAATCAGGGTCTGTATCTCAATAAATGGACCCCGAACTTCGATCCCTCAGTAGATGTTCCTAAGGAAGTTCTAGTCTGGGTTTGGCTCCCCAACCTTCTGATCCATTGCTGGAGCTATCAATCATTGCAAAGGATTGGGAACAGTCTGGGCAGATTCATTGACAAAGCAGATAATAAAGGCCAATACACCTGTCCAAGAATCTGTGTGGAAGTTGACTTAGAGGCTGGTCTCCCCTAAGAGATTAAACTTACAGTGGGAGAATGGCATCACTATCAAAAGCTGGACTACGAGCAACTACCTTTCAAATGCAGAACGTGTCATGAACAAAGACACTTCCAACGGAATTGCCCCAAATCCCAGGCCGGGACCAAGGAGGATGAGGAAGGATGGAAAGAAATCAAAAGAGGCAAGGCTATCCCTAGACCAACAGAGAAGAAAAATTCTGGATCATTGGGGAAGCTGCAGACCAATCCAAAGACCAATGAAGACCCAAAAGTTGGAACCCCCTCAGGTGGGAACGCAGAAACCATCGGGGCTCAAGAAGAAGTTGAAGACAGGATGAAGGAAGTAAAGGAAACTGGTACTGAAATAATCACTCCCCCAGCCTCAGGAGGCAATGAAGGAAATAAAGATAAAGAAGAACATATAAGCCTGGCCTCCGAATCTGATGAAGACTCAGAAGGAAGAACCTATGAATCAGACAGCTCACAAGTCACCACTATCAAATCAGCCAGGGGTCGAAAATCCAAGAAGAAACTGAGAGAGGAGAAAACCTATCGGGATGTTCTCCAAGGCTCCCAAAAAACTCTCAAGGGAATGATGAATACTAGGTCAGGGTGCAAGCATGGCTCGGCTCCAAAAGGAGCCACATCCTCCCAAGCCAATAAATAATGAAGTACGTCTCCTGGAATTGTAGAGGATTAGGCAGCAAGCTAAAATAAGACGCCCTGAAAGATATAGTGAGAATGTATTCGCCTGAAATCCTCCTCATCCAGGAGATAAAGTTGGAGGAAACTCCCCTCCTCCATGCCAGCAAAACCTTCTGGCGTAAAGGTATTGGATGTGTTGTTAGTGCAAGAGGCGCCTCCAGTGGAATCGCTACCTTCTGGGATAGCTCTATCTATGACCTGATTAAAAAAGATAGCTCCTCCCATTGGCTTCTCACGAAGCTCCTCCATAAAGACTCAGGCCACCAAGTAAGTATGTTCAATATATATGCTCCTATTCTTCCTTCTGAGAAAAAATTCTGCTGGGACTCGATTTTGTCCTATCTTTCGCTGAACAATCCTGAAAACATTATCATAGCTGGTGATATGAATGTCACTCTTGTTGTTAATGAGAAAAAGGGAGGCTCCCCAGTCAGGGACCCAGCTAGAGAATGGGTTGAAGACCTCATGTTGGGATGGGAGTTGGAGGATATCAAGCCCACTTCTGGGAAGTTCACCTAGTCTAACAAAAGGGTGGGCCCAAACCACATTGCAGCTCGGTTAGACAGATTTCTGGTCCAATCCTCTTTCCTAACTTGCGGTCTAATGGCCTCATCCAAAATTCTGCCAAAAAGCACCTCTGATCACAAACCCATTATTCTTGAGCTTTCCATGGATGAAAATCTTGGCCCTATCCCCTTCAGATTCAGTTCATTATGGCTTCAACATGAGAGGTTCCAAGAGATGGTTTCAGATGCCTGGAACAGACCTGTTCAAGGTTCCCCTTTCTATGTGTGGGAAGAAAAATTGAGGAGGCTCAAAAGAAGACTTAAGGAGTGGGCTAGAATGCTGAAATCTACCTCCTCCAAAAGGAAGGTGGCCCTGGAAAGTCTTGCTACCCATCAATTATCTTTGGAAAATTTTGTTGTTACCCAAGACCTTCTTCAGAGAGAAATTGATCTACATAAAGATTTCCACAAAGCAAGTAGGGAAGAAGAAGAACTCTGGAGGCAGAAATCCAGAGCTCACTGGTTACAAGCTGGGGACAAAAATTCTAGCTTCTTCCACAAACAAGCTGAAGCTCGCAAGAAATTCAAATATGTTAAAGAAATTTACCACCAAAATGTAGTGGTTAACGATTTCGAAGAAATCAAGCGGGCAGTCCACTCTCACTTTAAAGATCTTTACTTTGCCCGCGATGATCCACCAATGGATCCCCATGTCTATCCGATGAATTTGATCCCCCAATGTGTTCAAGATCCTAACAATTCTATGCTGACTGCTCCAATCAGCATGAATGAGCTTAAAAATGCATTGGACAGCATGGAACCGGACAAAGCTCTTGGACCGGATGGGTTTCCTGTTAGATTCTATCTTTCCTATTGGGCCATAATCAAAAATGACCTTCTAAGAATGGTTAGGAAGTCTAAATCTTGTGCAAAGATCGGAGGCGGCATCAATTTAGCGTTTCTGGCCTTGATTCCAAAAGAGAAAGGAGCAACTGAATTCAGCAGATTCAAGCCAATTTCATTGTGTAATTCTAGTTACAAGGTAATCACCAAAATTATAGCCAATCGCCTCAAGAAAATCTTACCGGCCATTATCCCTGAAAATCAAGGAGGATTCATCAAAGGGAGAAAGATTCTTGACAACATAGTGCTGGTGCAAGAAGCTATTCACTCAAGCTATCACCGAAAGGATAAAGGTATGGTGATTAAGCTTGACTTGGAAAATTATTTTGACAGGGTAAAGCATGAATTTCTGTTTATGGTTATGAGGAAAATGGGCTTCTCTTCAGCCATCATTAACTGGATAAAAGCCTGCATTGCCTCTCCTTGGATTGCGCCTTTGGTAAATGGGCGTCCTTCAGATTTTTTCCAAGCCTCTAGGGGCCTTAGACAAGGTTTCCCTTTGTCCCCGCTTCTTTATGCGATTCAAGCCTCAGTCCTCAGCTTTCAACTGGACCATAATCAACAGACTCAAATCCTTCCTGGCCTCCGCATGGTTCACCAGGTCAAAGACATAAATCATGACCAATTTGCTGATGATACATTATTGTTGGGAGGGGCAAGCATAAACTCTACTAAATCATTCAAGAAGGAGCTGGACATCTACAGAGAAGTCTCGGGCAGCAAGATCAACTTTCTAAAAAGCACAATCTATAGCTGGAACTGCTCGGTTAAGGAATTATCATATATTGCAAGGATTCTCGATATGGAAGGGTCCTGGGCATGGGACTCCTTTAAATACCTGGGGATCCCAATCTTCAGGACCACTCCTAAAGTTTCCCATTGGATGACCCTGATGGACAAGATTAAAAGCAGAATTCATGCCTGGGGAGCTTCATGGCTGAATAATGTGGGGAAGATCATCCTGATGAAAGTTGTCCTCTCAAGTCTTCCATTATACCAACATTCGATCCTCCTGGCCCCTAAAACCTTCATCAACAAAATGGAAGTTCTTCTAAGGTGCTTTCTGTGGGAAGGGGGGAAAGCAACGAAAGAAGGCTGCATCTTGTTAAATGGGATACTATTAAAAAGCCTTTCATGGAAGGAGGACTACAAATCCGCGATCTAGCTGCTCAAAATCTGGCTTTGGGAACCAAGCTACTTTGGGACATTGTCTCTGGAAAATTAAGTTGGAGCAAGAAAGTCCTGTGGAGAAAACATTTTCATGGGAAGCGCCTTAGATGCTTGGACCAGCCTCCTCGAACCTCCAAAGGTTCTCCCGTTTTTAAACTCTGCATCAAAGCTTTGGGACATTTCAGTCATAAGCTGTATTGGATTCCTGGTAATGGGCAAAAAATAAGAATCTGGGAAGATCCTATTCTGGGTGATCAACCGTTAAGTCATATGGAATAACTTACCAATATTAAAGACTGGCTCCAAGCTCGCAATCTAAACACCCTCTGGGACATCTCCTCTTGGATGGAGGATAGTCTTTGGGACAACTGGCAACTGGGGGAGGTCCCTCAGTGGCTGGATGGTGAAGCCTCAGTTCTTTTGGATAATCTTCAAGGGAAAGCTCCCTTAAAAGCCTCAACAAAGGACAAACGAGGGTGGGGATCTGTCACAGGTTCGTATTCTGCATCTGAAGGCTACAAAAGTATTATGGCCACTCCGAATGTTCCTCCAAATCCAGCTCAATGGAAATTTATTTGGGATTCCCCCTCTCTTCCCAAAATTGATTTCTTCTGCTTGACGTTAGCCCACAACAGTATTCTCACTCGTGATAATCTCCACAGGCGTGGAATGGAAGGACCATCCTAGTGCAATCTTTGCAAGTTAGAGGAAGAAATAGCTGATCATTTGTTCTTATCCTACACTTTTGCGCTAGAAGTCTGGAAAGGGGTCCTTATGCTAACATCTGATAAATTCGAGCTCCCTAGGAACATCCCAAATCTTTTCCAAACCTGGAGCAAATTATCTCCGTTTGGTCTTTCCAAAAATCACCTTCTCAAAAATTGCTGGCTGTGGATCCCCAAGATCGTTTGCTGGAAGCTGTGGCTGGAAAGGAACAATAGACTATTCAGAAACGAAAGCTGAAATTCGTCCAGAGTTATCATCAAAATCAAAGCTCTTTTGGGAGAAACTCTTGAAGCCAACCTTGCCAAAAAGCCTGGAAAAGCTCTAAATAGAGAGGAGGATCTCTGGTTGAATGGACTGGTCCCTAACCAAAAAGAATGTGCCGCTCCCTCTAATAGCATCCTCTCCAATAGGGAAATAAGGCTAGAGAAGCAACAGTTCATTAAGTGGAGGTCGGCTCTGAATGAACATTGTCTTTTTTCTTACGGGGCCTCCAAAGGCAACCCTGGTATCGCAGGAGGTGGTGGGGTTCTCTTGAGTCTGGATGGCTCTGATGTGATCCGGTTTGCTTGGGGACTGGGCAGGGAATCTAAAAACAGAGCGGAGGCTCTTGCTCTGTGGCAGGGTCTATATCAAGTGATCAAAGGCAACTTCCTATCCATTTCAGTCTTCGGGGACTCCAAGATTATTATCCAGGCATTGAATACCAATAAGAATCCTTCTCAGCTCCATTTATCAACCATCCTCAGGAAAATCAAACTTATATTGCCAAAATTCCACAAGATCTCTTTCTATCATATTCCCAGGAAATTAAATTCCCAGGCAGATAAGGAAGCCAATCAAGGCATTCTGCGGAGTAAAAGATCGCTGTCCATTAACTATGTCGACTCCTTATGCAATATTCCCTAAGTCGTGTGTTCTCCGGCCCTTTTTCTGCTGGCTTCACGCCCTGTGTTTTGTTCTCTGTTGTAAGCATCTGAATGAAGGAAGGCTGGGTGAACTTCTTCTGCATTTTTGGCAGAACCAGAATGCTTTGTTCTCTTTCCATAGAGCATCCAAAGGATACAGAAAGAAGGGCTCCCTTTGTGACATTCTGGAAAGCCTAATGAAGAACCCGATCTCTATTCCAGAGAGGCCTCACGCCATTGGCTCCAATCATCTCCCAGCGTTCACCTATGGACCTGTCGACAATCTCAACGCCAGTAATTTCGATGCCTTCTCCATCGCTCCAATCGATCATGGCAGCATGGAGTTTAGATTCCTGCAGTGGGGTATTTTCAATCTCAACTTCAATGTTTACTGTCTCAGGAGGAAATTTAAGCTCTACGCTATCTGCCAGAATAGTACTGTAATTGGTCATTGCCACAGCGTTGGCACCCTTTAATAAAATTTAACCGCTTCTGTCTAAAAAAAACATTAGATAGGTACTAACTATAGTCAAATATGAAAAATGATTTTTTAACAATTGAAATATAAGATAAATACCTTAATATGTATTAATCCACTATTTGGTCATGTTCATATCATAGAAAACAACAAACCAGTATTGAAATGGTCGATCTAGATTTCTCTAAGAAAACATTTGAAGGATATGGTGTATTGTGCTCTGGTAATGAAACATTTAGAGGTAAAATGGATGAACTAGCTATATATTTTTCCTCCAAGCTTAATGCATGATACAATTACCTCTATAATTCTTTAATTAAAGGTATCACCACATTAGGCATTATAATATTTAGCATTTGCAAACTAAATTCATGGTTAATAAAGAAAAACATAGAACCAACCTTTGACACTATTACTTGTTTGCTTGGAAGATATTTTTCAGCACACCAGGTGACAAACTCAGGGTATGGGTGAGTCTGGGGTATGATAAATTGGTCCAAGTGAGACTCACATAGTAATGAGATATGGTTCAAGTGTTGAAAACATTGATAAGTTGATCATCAAAGCTCATAGAAATTGAATTCACACTGGGTTTCATGAGTGTTGGTGTCTCGGTTAATGAAAGGAAATTTGTCAAAGTTAACAAATGTTTTGTTTGAGGGTTTAATAACCTTTCCCTTCATGTCTAAAATTTATAGATTTAACTGTAATCGAAGGATGGAAATAGAATTACCAGTTAGAAACTTTGATGCAAAAAATTGAAATGAAAATAGATGGCGAATTCCTATATGATTCTTTATAGTTTTAATAATACAAATAAATTGGAAATGTTATTTTCTCAAAACTTGTATTTCAAATAAGGAAAAAATGTGACTCCTCCATCTCCCCTTGCCCCTTTTTTCATGGGCCCAACATATCTTTGGATCTATACACATTTTAATGCAACAAACGAGATGGGAATATTTATGGCAGTTTTGACGTTCTCTCCCTTTTCACCAAGATCCCTATCCCTGAAGCTCTGCACTTGATCTCCCAGTTAGTTGACCCTGACACCCTAAACCTGATCCAATTGTGCCTCAACTACACCTTATTCTCTTTTAAAGGAACCGTCGATGCACAGACTGAAGGTACAACAATGTGCTCCCCCCTATCTCCAGTAGTGGCTAACATCTTTATGGAACACTTCAAAACTAGAGCTTTCAATTCATGGTATCTCAAACCCAGATGCTAGTTCCAGTTTGTCGATGATACCTTTGTCATTTGACAACACGGACACCCTACACTTATGCCTTTCAATCCCACCTTAATAGCATTTCCGCTTGTATCTAGTTCACTATGGAAATCAAATCCAAATGATCCTTTACTTTATTAGAAATCCTTGTTACTCGCCTTCCCAATGGCTCCATCTCTCATCAAGTGTATAGGAAAAAGACTCATATTGAGTGATATCTCCACGCCCTTTCTCATCACCACTCATCCCAAAAGTCAGGTGTTCTCAAAACCCTTTTATCCAGAGCTTTAAAAATCTTTTCCCCCGAGTTTCCTTGAGTAGAAAAATCCCATCTAGTAAAGGATTTCAATGCCAATGGTTATTCCTCTACTCAGATCTCTAAAGCTCTCTAGTCTCTTGCACACCCTAAGCTCAAAAAGTTAGACCCCTCTCCTTCTTGTGGCCAAGTCACCCTCCCTTACATTAAAGGGACCACTGATATTATTGCTAAGATTTTGGCTAAGAATAGTGTAAGGACCGTATTTAAACCCCACAAAACCCTCAGGGAATTATTTTGATTAGCCAAAGACATATTAGATCCCATCCAAAGATCACGGGTTTATAAAATTCCTTGTTCTTGCAGGAAGTCTTACATTAGTCAAACAGGTTGCCCTTTCTAAGCCCGCCTCAAGGAGCACACAGCTGACACCAACCATAACCGGTTGTCTAAGTCTGCCATAGAATAACACTCATATAAGTCCAAGCACTTAATTTTCTTCAGTCAATCTAAAATCATAGCCTCTATACCATTCTACAAGTCTTGCATTATT
This sequence comes from Pinus taeda, assembly GCA_000404065.3. Lineage (NCBI taxonomy): Eukaryota > Viridiplantae > Streptophyta > Pinopsida > Pinales > Pinaceae > Pinus > Pinus taeda. The sequence continues at coordinate 120,172 of APFE030888014.1, read as the reverse complement.
CGAGAAGCCCTTGAAATCGGGAAAAACCCTAATAGATTTAATAGGGTGGAAGGTTATATGCTCAGCCAACCTTGGAAGCCCATCATCCACCGTATCACCCAATGACCCTTGACCTGCCCTTGATTTTCGTCTCCTCCTTCGAAGTGCCCCTTAAAAAAAGAAAAAAAATTCAAAATTTTCTCGTGCTTTCCATTCCTTTTGTTTTCTTTAATTTTTATCACTATATAGAATTCTTATTAACAACAATATAGATATTCCTCATCATCTAAGTTTATTAATCCTCGTCATCCTTTAATATTCATTTTTTTTATAATTTTTACATTTTTTATCTTTAGCTCTTTATTCTGTAACGTTTTTTTACCTATCATATAAATGTCTGTTGACTTATTAAAACCCCTCTTCTTAATAATCTCCAATCTATAAAGTTATCCAAATCAACTATATTTGTGTTATCCATTTAATTTAATAATATAGAATTTATGATTGTTACTATTAATTTTAAAATTATTATTTTCAAAATAATTTTTACTTTAAGTTTAATTCCTAAACTAATTTAAGGTCAAATACCCTTTTTAGAAATCGTAATTCCTTTTATTATTTTTTATTGTTATATTTATTATTTCTTTATGGTTTGATTAGTTTGTTATTATTAATTTTAAAATAGTTACTTTCTGACCTAATAAAAATAGTTTTAGAAGAGTTACTTTCTGAACTAATTCTTATTTTGATAAGGTTAGATTTTTATACTCATTTAAGATTCCACTCTTTTTTTCAAAAATCAAAAATCTAATTGATATGTTATTATTATTTTTTTTCTTATTGTATTCTTTTTATGGTTTCAATTAATCTCTCAATTTTGTTAACAAATTATTATCTTTCAATTTTGTTAACCAATCCAATCTAATTTGATATGTTTTATTATTATTATTTTTTAATTCCAATCTAATTTATATGTTATTATTATATTTTTTTTATTGTATTTTTTTATGGTTTCATTAATCTCTCAATTTTGTTAACAAATCCCATTTTAATCATTTTTGGGTTGGTCAAATATTATTTTAGCAATAAAATATCGCTGGTCAAATATGTTATTTATTCAATTTAAAATTAATTGTGATGCCAAGTTACACATAATTCAATATGTTTCCTATAGAAGGCTCTCTAGAATTCGTTTACTTACAAGGTTCTCTTTGGTACCTCATGATGGATGGAGTCACCATCAGAAATGTTGGATGAATAAACCATACTACACAGTGCAATTCTAGAAATATCTTACAATATTTATTTCATTTAACAAAAACATTCATGTCTTATACTGAGAGCGAAGTGCATCTAATGAAATGTGGGAGATAGAAAAGTACTACAATAAGAAATAGGGAATTTATCATCACATTGACTAGAATCAAATACTTTTGATGATGGATGATAGAGGCCATTTCTTTTACTCTAAAGCTAGAGCTAATAAAAACTTTAGAGAATGTGAATTTGCAAGTCTCAAGCGACGATTTATATTTTTAGTGTGTAAAATAAAAGATGTGTAAAAGAAGGATATGTGTAACTTTTATTTTGCACACATCACCAACTTCGTAGACTTCTTGTTCCCATAGCTACTTTCACAATTGGATCTTTTCTATAAAAAAAATCATTTTAAAAACATTTTGTATATAGGTTAGGAATAAAGACAAAGTGTGGGCCCGGTGTTGCTAGCATATTGATAACTACCAAAACACGCAGGAAGAAAAGTGCTATGACAAGGAACATGGAATTTCTATCATGGTGACATGGATTAATTTCTATCATGGTGATATGGATTAAATATATTGGTTAATGGATAATAATAATCCATTTTTATATTGTATATTTGGACCTAGCAAAAGCGTTAAAGGAGGTGAATCTATGCCTATAATAAAAGGTCGGGAGAATTTATATCTTTATTATGCAAAATAAAGCATGTGCAGTAGAACCTTTATTTTGCACACATCCCAACTTCATACACGTGTTTTCCTTTACAATCCACAATTAGATCTTCTGTAAATCTCAACTTAAAAAATATTTTGTATATAAGTTTCGAATAAAAACAAAATGGAAACCCCTCATTACCATCATATCGATACCAAAGGCTGATGAACTATGTTGCTTTGTAACTATTCCACTCATTTTTAAGATAGAAGGGAAAGGAACCTCTTACTTTTGACAAATGCCATTTTAACAAATGTTCTTGCATTGACTTGTGAATGGTATTTATAAAATTTTATAGCCTTGAGCGTTTTTTATCACTACCACCATTTCATAGGGTTTGATATATATGTATAAGAATTGAAAATAAAGTTATTTTATTTGATAAATTTTTATTGCTTGGGTTGATAATTATTTTGCATATGTTGTTGATGAATTAATATAAAAAATATAATATTATTTAATTTGTTGATTAAGGTTTATTATTAGAGAAATTCATGTTATAAAAAAGAAAAAGTATTATGCTAGTTAATCTAATATATGATATTAGACACCCTCTATATTTGTTTGATGAAATATATTTGAATTCATTAATAATTTATTTTGTTTTAAATAGTAATAATTTTATTTATTATATTATGAATAATAAACCAATATTTAAAATGGGAGAAGAACTAATGGCTGATTAATTTTAGATTATAACATATTTGTTTTCTTAACACTAAATCTCGAGACTTATCAATCAATAACATTTCTTTGAAAAAATCTAAAACTTATAAAAAATTTATTTAATTTATATTATAGGTAAAATTATTATAATAAAATATAGCATATTTAAAGTATAATTGGATAGATGAGGTAATAATTAAAATTTAACATATTTAAAATATAATTACATAGACGAGGAAGTTGAAGGATTAAAAAAAATAAAATAATGTATTTTGCGCGGAGATAACAAGACTATAATCCGAAAGATCACATGAATAGAACGCTTCAAATATAAAATACATGAAATCTAGGTGGGGAGTACCCTTCGCTGACATAATCATAACATACTTCAATTCTATTTAAGCCAAAAGACACTATCGTCTCTTACAAGTTTTGCTTCCATACATTTCAATTACTCCTACAATGTAAAAGAATATAGTTCGCTATCAGTCTTTGAATATAGTTTCAGTGTGTAAACATAAGATCTAAAATTAGGTGGCCAACCCTTTGTCCCCTTTTTGTGAATAAACCAATTCAAAATCGATAGCAGGGATGGAAAAGGTCAACGGTGGCTTGTTTCTAGAATATGTGCCCACGGTGGAATTTGTAGATGCAGCAGACTGAGATTTCTTATCGCTACAATATTGCAGATGATCATTCTTATCAGGATTGCTGGATGACATCAGAATGGGCATTGAATTCCAATCAATAATTTGTGTGTTAAAGGCTGAGGGTTGCTCCTTTGTCAAGGACGGTGCGGTGCTATGATGATTTTCGTGATCAGTTCTGATGGGTATCTTTATTCCTTCTGATTTCTTTTCCAGGTCGGAAAATTGTAGAGACGCTTCTGAAGACGTATTATTCTCTGTAGAATCATCTCTCGGCCCTGAAACGAATCTCTGATTGACCTGGTTCTGCAAGATATGATCAGTTGAAGTCGAAGGCAGTGATCCCGATGCATGTGCCAACAGCGGGTTGTTATCCGTGCCCAGGAGCTTAAGAATTTGGAATAGCTTCCACGAGTGGTGATCACCACTGCCATCAGAAACATGATGAGCAATATTCCGACAGTCTCTGGCAAGTCGTCCTAATTGAACTTCAACCAACGCACTGTTCAATCGAGCAGCTATGGCAGTCGAACACGATGCCATGAAGGATAACAGCATATCTGGTGTAGGCAATGAAGTGTGGGTAACTGGATCGATTCCCATCATAAGCAGTCGCCTTCTCAGTTTAGTGTTCCAGTGATTCTTTATCTCGTTATCCGTTCTTCCAGGGAGATGGGAGGCAATAGCAGACCATCTAAATTTCAAAACAAAATGACGGACTTCAATAGCTTTGCAAAGGAAGAAAAGCACATGCAATCTTGTAAATGAATCAGTCTAATTCCTTTGCATAGAAAGTGTAAAACAGTAGCTTAATCTTATAATAGGCTAGGAGGTAGAAATTAAGACATTACTTATTTCCAATAACAGCATGGAGACGAATGATGGTAAGATCTTCATGCATGGAGAACGCTCCGCGCTTGATGTCAGGTCGCAAGTAATTTGCCCATCTCAACCTACAGCTTTTTCCACATCTCGATAGTCCTGCACTCAACACCCCGAAAAAAAAAACATATATCTTCGGGTCCTCTGTTCTATCTCAGAAGCTAGAGTTAGCCATGATTCAATGGTTTTGTAAACAAGTTCCTTTGGAAACAGTTATCCATCCTTGTAGATATAGGAATATAAATATTTTAGAAAATTGATAGATATGAGTTGCAATCAATTGATTGATTTGATTGATTAATATCTAAATCTGTATTAGAGATCTTTTAAAATGATCTAGATGGGGCATTAAAACTTCATTTTTTTTTAAACTTTGTTTTACTGTATGCTAGATTTATTCTCAAATTTGTGAATAGACATTTTTAAGATTTCGCTTTGCGATATAGTTAAAGTTTGAAACTAACGATCAGAGAAGAGACTTGCAAAGTATTGATATAGTCCTGACTCCCCGGTTGGTGTTTATTTGTTAAAAATCGTTAATTATTTTAGTAGCCATAGGAGATTAGATTTAGAGTGCCAGCTAATTTGAGTCAAGTGCATGTGAGTTCTATTTCAGTTATATATTTGAAAAGGTTAAATTTAGTAAGTTTCCAATTTATTAATTAAGTCTCCAATTTCAAAAAATAAATGGAAAATTCTTATCAATCGAAATTCTACCTCTTAACCAACTTCTACAAAAAACTCTGTTGAACCATGACATTCATTTTAAAGTTGAACATGAATAATAATACAGTGCAAAACAACAGAATACCTGCAATTTTTGGAAGGGTGCGCCAACTACCAACGCCGTGGTGTTGAACATGATCGATGAGCTTCTGGTCCTCTTCGCGCGTCCAGGGTCCTCTCTTGAGTCGTTCATGATCACCACAACAAGGAGCGCGTCCCATGATTAGTTTCCTATGTGCCTCTCTCCTTCGCTAGTGATTAATTACACTTTCCTTCTCGTGATTCGTGCTCAATCTTTGGAGATAGATATAAGCAGGATTACACAGGAGCCGCGGATATATTGTCATATGTTGCGTATAACGGTTGGACTTGGATTGTATTGTTGGTAATATCGAATGTTCGAAGGAGGCCTGGCATAATTCTTTCCCAGTATAATGAAAACCCAAATGACGTAACAAGAAAGATTTTGAAGAAACTCTGAAAGAGAGAATTGTTTCAAACAAAATTCTGACTGCGATAATTTCAAAATTTCTTTTATGGAAAGCCCTTCCTAATTACTACGACTTTTCTCCTGGGATGTCTTCTAATTTCGTACGTTGTTACCTAATCGACCTGAAAATCATATCTTTGTATAAATGAATTTGTTGTTTCTTGTCCGTTCGCCTTTTCTTACTCTGCAAGTATATGAACTCATTTGTTGTCAGAGACAAGTGATTACTCCAACCAAATCAGAAAGTAAAACTATAAATTCGAACAGAAGAAACTATATAATATATATTATGAACCGTTGACATAGCGCTTGCAAATGTTAATACAACATTCATTTTCATTAGAGAATCTCCACTTCAAATATCTCTGAAATGGATATATACCCACTTATGAAAGGTCAGATGTTCCAAGTTCATATAAAATAGGCTTTTATCAATTTCGTTAGAATAAATAATATATAAGAATTCAGTTGTTAACAAATAATTGAAAAGGGGAAGCTTTGAACCATTGGCTTACCTTGAATTCATTAAAACATATATTTTCATCTCAAACGTAGGTAAATTCTCACGTAAAACAAGTTTATATTAATTTGATTTAAATTTAATTAATTAAAAAGTGTTACATACCTAAAGGTTACAAATTGCCAAAGACATCCTAAATTAAGTACTCATAAGACCTCTGTAGTGTATAAATTCACAATAATTCGTTTATTATCGTTAATTAAGAATATTTAAAAAAAAATTGATTTTTTAATCTTAATGTGAATGATTTAATTAATATAGATTTGTTAATTTTTTTTTTATATTAATGACTTGGATTTTCTTAAATTTAACAAATTTCAGAAAGGGAGAGAAATGAGTGAGCTCTACCATGGCACTTACCGATTTTGATTTACTTAATTTTAATCAAGTTTAATATTTGAATTAGGATTTTCTTCAAAAGTTTATATCTTTTGATTTTGTTCCCTTTAGAAGGATATGCTTTAGCATGAGGAAAATTGGTTTATAAATATTCTTAAATGTGACATGTATTTTACGAAAATAAACCAAGACACATACGCGTTACGAATTCTTCTATGTAACATTATTTTTTTTTAAAGATATTTGTTTTCATCTGTCTCAACACAAATGTTTGCATGCATGTATAAATCCACAACAATTCTTTCTAGAAATAATTTTATGTAAGCTCCAAAATTAATAAATATCGAAAAAGAAATTTTTACAAAAATTAGGTATATAGACAAAACAAAAGTGATAATCTAGTAAACATAGAGTTAGAATTAAATTTATGGAATCAATGAGTTCTAAAATGTCATACATTTCTCCAAAACTACAAATCACTTTTAAACACTTGGTCATAATCAAAATAGCCATAAAATTAACAATCAAAAAGTTCCTCCTAGGCAGAGACATATATCAAAATTATATCGAATTCAAATGAATCTAATGAAGCAGTGGTGATGTAGGAGGGCAATGTAAATCCTTTTCATAGAGTGAGTTAGGAAGTTTCAGTATCCATTCCATCGAAATTATTGCCAAAAGTGGACTGCATTCCCAAATTGGCACTAGCAAATCATAACAAACCTTAGTTCGATCAAGTTTGGCATTCTAACCTAATTACTCTTCAAAAATTTCCTCTCTATAGTTTTTATTTGGTGCCTCTCTTCCTAAAGGACGATATTTCTTGTAAATGTCCTAGATGATGACTTATCTTTCACTACAATGTTGTGTTATCATAATCCAAGACCGATGTGTATTTGAAATTCTTTCATGCGATAATCATTTTCTATAGAAGGCCCTTATTATAGTCCACATTAATAGAGATGCATGCACATGTACATAAACCAATTATATCTCTCTTGAGATATATTTTATGCAAGTGCCAATAGATACCCAATTTCCAAAAAAAATTGACAAATTCAAAAAAGAATTTAATAGAAAATTGCATAAATGAACCAAAAATTATTTTTCTACTAATTTACAGTATGATTTAGAGTGCTCAATAATCCTAAAAATTTTATTGCTTCCTTGCATCTAGGGTTGTGCTCAAAAACTTACTCAAACTAGATAATAAAAAACCTTTGAGCATAAAGAGTCTCACATTTCTTTGTCCAAGTAAAAAAAAATACAGTGGAAAAATGCATATGTAAGAGTTCAATAATCATCAAAAATGTATACTTGAAATCCTTTCCATGTAGCAACTATAAATGGGATACCTTTCATATCATGATCATCATTAATGACACTATTCATTGTGCTCCACTATCTAAAACTATGAATTGGAAAATATTTTGAAGCATTTCAATTTGTAGATATTTTTATTCACATCCATAAATGATGCAAGTTTGGATGTTGATGATGGCCCTAAACCCACCAATTCTCCGTAAAACTGCAAGAACCAATGGATATTTGGATCTTTCCATAATTTATAATTAAATAACAAACATAAGTCTTGCAGTATTTTATGAAAATCAATTTTTTATAAACTATCTATCTGATAATTTAAATATACAACTCATCAAATGCTCTGGCTTGCAAATAGCTTTTAAATATTTGAAAAATAAAGGCATATCTATTATAAATACATGGTAGCCTTCTTAGGCTCCCTCAAATGATATATCAAAAAATTATTTAATGAGAGAAAAATATACATGATGCCAATAAACATTTTTGGATGGTTTCCTCATATGTGACCATCCAAAGCTTAAGTTCACCACCTTGGAGTTGTGAATATCTTTTCTCTTCCTCAAAAATGTTGATTGTGCATCTTTATCATCACCTCTATTATTTATTTCCTTTGGAATTGTGAGAGAATATAAATCCTACTTTTCATGTGTGTGATCAATAGCTTAAGAAGAAATATACTCCTATTTTTTAAGATAGTGTTAGGTCTAGTTGAGCTTAGAGATATTCCCTTCAACTAGATTCCTATATTGGTGTGAGGTTGAGAGATTTGCTCAACTAGTTGATTGTGTGATCAAGGAAGTTTCTCTATCTTGAAAAATAATTCATGTACTTCTATTGTAACAATATTTTATTAATAAAAGTGTTCTTCTCATTTTTTTGTATTAAAGTTGGTTGGGCCTATTTATCATGGGAGGGCCCATAATTATGGATAGTAACGTAATTGGTTATGAGTGTTCGTTTGTCAATCACTAAAGTGTTGGCTGAATTTTCTACTCAGAAATTATATAGAGACAAATGATGGTTTGAAGAAATAAATTGAACGATTCATATGTTGTTGAAGTCACTCAGATAAAGGATTAGATAAAACATGAGGTTTCCACAAAGGGGGAGGAAACTTATGATAATTGAAATGGAGGGTATTCTTCAAAAATATGGAAATAGAGCCCAAATTCTCTCGAATGATGAGAGCCTCCGCATTGAAGCATTTGAACGAATACCATAAGGATCAATGACGGTTTAGTCCCACAATGGAGCATTTGGTACTATTGTAGATAAAATAGATGGAAATGGAGTTGCAAGCTTACTGAGCTGACCAATATAGCACTTTCTATGTTGTTTTTTATTCATCTATATCTTCTCATTATTTCCATTCCCTTTCTTTCACATTCTTTGTTTTCTAAACTTAGAGGAATAGAGGAATTATAAGGTTAAGTGTAGTCTTCAAAACAGCCTTGTTGGTTTTGATTCTAGGTCAATAGAGTTGGTTTCTTAATTTTGGATTATTTCTATGGAATAGAGGGTGCTTCATGATTCTACTTGTTTATTGATCATTCAAAATGAGGTAGCCTCTTCATGTAGAGGAAATTTCTCATCACTTTCTAGTATTTCTTCTCATGGGGATTATCAAATTTCTTACTAATACTAGATTTCTATAGCATGGGTATTACAGATACATGTGTATGTTGTAGACGCTACAAAGCTCGAACAAAATTTCATTTCCATCAAACGTGACGATGTTCAAGGAGGATTAATTTTCTAAAATTGCCTCTTATTTTGAGGAGAAGGGTTATAATCTTGTTCTAACCAAGTTGTTTGTTCCATCAAAGGATTTTTCTACAGAACATTATTATGATATGAAAGAAAAGACAATTTTTTTAATGATCTTTTTAAAGGACTTGTTCTATTCGTGCAATGATATGGGAAGGTCTAAGAGTATCAAGGACATTACAAATTAATAGGTGTAATTAAACCACAAAATTCAGAACCTAGTGTAGAAATTCCTTGTAGATTCAAACTGCTTATGTAATTTTCTAAAACAAAAGACTTGAATCTACTCTACTCATCAATGGAAAAACGTTAAATGATTGAGAATCACAACATAAACATGACACAATATTCAATCACATATGCTCCGAGATTTATCTAAGGGGAAAGGAACTGCTCAAAACTCCTTCCTATATGTATTGCATTAGTTAGAGAATATAGAAGAAATATAATGCTTTCTCAAGCCTGAGCAACCTCTACAAGGATATAATCTATCTCATTGCTTCCTAGACAAGCTCTAGTTAATACATAACCAAATCCATGCCTACCCAAGTCCCTATTTCATTGTGTTGTTCCTCAAGAAATTAACCCCCCGTTAATTAGGAAAATTCCCAATTAGAATTGTGTAGTCCCTAGAGGCCCCTTCTCTCACTGCATGCACAACCTATACGATTTGAAATTATCTACAACTAATAGTACACTTCCCTTGAACTCCAATATCAACAGGATAACTTTGATTTCATGCATAAACATGAGACAATATTTAATCACATATGCTCAGAGATTTATCTAAGGGGAAAGAAACTCCTCAAACTCCCTTCCTATATGGATTGCATTAGCTAGAAAATATAGAAGAAATACAATGCTTGCTCAAGCCCAAACAACATATGCACTAGTATAATCTATCTCATTGTTCCTAGATACTCTCTAGTCAATACTTAAGCAAATCCAAGCATGCCCAAGTCCCTATTTCCTTGTGTTTCTCCTCAAGGAATTAACCCCCTATTAATTAGGGAAATTCCCAATTAGAATTATGCAATCCCTATAGGTCCCTTCTCTGACTGCATGCACCACCTGTACAATTTGGAATTACCTACAATTGATAGTACACTACCTTTGAACTCCAATATCAACAGGGTAACTTTAAGATCATACATTCCTGAGTTAGCTAAGGTTGATTGATCAGTTAACTAGTTGAACAATAAAGTTGCACCCCGCTACTAGACCTCCTACTTGTTCCTTCAATAGTTGGAACTAGTTTAATTGACCTTAACACAATTTAACTAAATTAATTTTTTGAGATATGTTTTCACTGATAATCACATTAAAATTCATTTGTAGATGTGTTTTGAACCATTCAGTGTGGTTCATTGTCACGACAAGATGAACCAAACTCGATGGTTCGAAATGTGTCGATAAATGAACCTTGATGTGATTATCCTTGAAACATGTCTCAAAAACTTGATATGGATCACATAAGCCTAAATTCAATAATTACATCCTTACAATGCATTAAATTGTTACAACTGAAATTAACTCAACCTACGCTCCTAAAATTTAGGAATGATTATACACATCTCAAGTTAAGCCCTCAACTAGAATTAACTAAGATAACTGAGTGATAACAACTCAGTTAACTCATTCAAGTTGTCTTGTGATGTCGAATTTCAATTTTCTCCTAATTTAATTCAAGGGAAAATTAAATTAATAATTTCTTGCTGCATCTTTTCAACATCTAGCACCATTCAAGGGGACCTCTCCATAATTATTGGAATGAACATCATTCATGGAAGAAATGAGGCAAAAAATAATAGAATGAGATTAACCTATGGTTCAACCTAGAATGGATAGTCAATTATGGTCATGATATAGAGAGAGGTAGGGGCATGGAATGTCCAAGTTATGATTAGAAGATACCTTAATTCCATAAGTAGATCTAGCGGACCTTGATGCCTTCATTTTATGGCATTTTTTCCTTGTCCCGTGAAGATGTGGATGGTGGTGTTGAGATATTTTTCATATTGAACCTAAAGTATATGCTACATAAGGATATGTACTAGCTAAGTTAGAAATTTCTTAATAGTGATAGGTGCAGGCCTCCATATACATCTAGATGTAATTTTTATACAATATTGATGTTGAGGATCATAGAATAGCATTTGTGTAAATGACATGGAAAATGTTATTGATTGGATGGACAAACATAGGTATAAAAGAGAAAAGGGTTTGTTGACCATTATTCTTATAAAGTAGGGTGAAATTTTAGATCTATTGCTTCATATGAATATTGGTAGCTTTGATGGTGAAAGTGTCTTGGAGCTATGAAGATATTGGTATAAGAAACCTCAATAAAAAGGTATATTTATCTTTTTAAAATTCACTACTCTAACAAATGACAGGTGAAACATAAGGATCCAAGATAGAGATCAAAGAAAGATGTGGAAGATCTAGTCAAATATTCTAAGCATGCACATTATTCCAAAGGATGATGATATTTTTCGTATTATGTGTTACGTATCTCTTGTATTTTGTGGTGTTGCAATAATTTTTTTGTTTAAACAATATTCCTTAATCTAGAAAGTAAGAAGTGTCGTAGATGGAAGGGTGTTCTAGCTAAGAATTTTTCCCCATTAACTTTTTATTAAGTGGTTCACCATAACGCTTGATTGGAAAGTGGAGAGAATATAAGGTTGATATGGATACAAACCATATATATACTATTTACCTAGATAATTAGCTTGTACAATAGATAAGGCCCATGTATCTCGGTAGATGAAAGTAGGTCCATAGAATTGTTAGTGAATAAATTTTCATGGTGAGTTGATGTTAGGACCTATAGTACAATATCTTATTAGTCAATCTGAGCTATAAATGGTATATTAATTTTCCAACTAGTACAAGACAATAGTTGTTGAGATAATGGTGGAGCATAATCACTCTTCGATATGGAAGCGAGTTGTATTGTTCTTGCTTGAGAAAACCAAGTGTTGATTGTAGGATTCATTTTTTAGAATGAAATAGTGAGTTTGAAAAAAAGAGGATAAAGAAATACTTAACTTAGTAGATAGATTAGTTCTCATGTAACTATATTTTAGCAAAAAACATAGAAAATAGATACAAAGTATTTACAGTAAAAAATTATACAAACACTGCATCTATAAAACATTTCCCCCCAACAATGAAAATCTGTTCAACACTATCATCGATCTCAATATTGAATACCATATTCTATTAGAAATTGTAAATCCATAAATAAGAAACTTACAACATTAATGTAATTAAAACACTTTTAAAATAAAATAACATAAAACAACTAAATGTTTTAGTCAAATAACACATACAACAAAACTTCACTATCATCGATCTCAATATTCAATACCATATTTTATTAGAAATTGATAAAGAAGAAGCTTACAACATTAATGTAATTAAAACACTTTTTAAAATCATGTAAATCAGCAAATTATAGGACTAAATGTTTTAGTCAAATAACAAATACAACAAAACTTCAAATTCTAATAGTTAAAAGTTTCTCTCTAGTTCACACCAAGAATAAAATTTTTATATTTTTAAACCTATACAATAAAGAAGATGGGAAGAAGGAAAAATAATAAAATATTAAAAAAATACAATAATTTTTTTTATAATTTAAATATAATAAAATCTAAATTGATTTATTAATATTTTATAAAAAAATATTTAAAAAATGAAAATACATATATTTTTTAGGAGTTGTCTATAATGCGACTTTTTGGAGATTCCGGTGACGGAATCGGCAGAAGAAATTGAGGTTAAATCTTGATTTGTTGTAGTTAAACTGGTTTTTTAACTGCATATTTGGATTCAACACCTTGAAAAAACCCTGGGACGCTTTGATTGTGCAGAAACTAGTGATCAAACTTGAGATTCCAATAAATTTCTGCCGGATTTTGACCAAAAAAACCCACCAGAAAAGCTTTCAAAAAGTCTCATTATAGACAAATGCTATCTTTTAAACTGTAGTGAAGGAAAAATGAAATTACTATATAAACGAACAAAATTAGTGAAATGATACTAACAAAATAGAGCACACAATATATCAATAAAATTAGTCACATGTTAACTAATAATTTAAATAATAAAAAATTAATGAAATATGGAAATTAGAAATATTAATAATATCGATAAGTATTCTACAGTAACATAGAAGTATTGAATAATAGGTTTAATAGGGATATTATAAGTATTATTAAATTAATTATAGAAGTTAATGAGATATGGAATATTTTTTAATTTCTATATTTATAATATAATTAATTTAGATCTATTTTATTTTTGGATCTACTAAGTGTGTAGAGGGATCAAATCTATTTTCACTCTAAAAAAGTTGCATATCAAGAGATTTAATCTCTTTAGAGGCTGATGATATATCGTGAGTTAAAATGAATCGAGGCTACTTTAATTTTCCCCTTTAAAATAGACTACATTCCACATCAATACCATGGGTGAATAGCATGGGGCCATTTTTATTTTTTATTTTTAATTTATTTTCATAGGATTATTTTTTTACCAAGTTAAAATGTTTACATTTCATATAAAATAGTTTTTAAAATGTATTTTTATTCTTATTTTTATGTAATTTAACTTAGTCAAAATGTTAAACAATACATCGCAACATCTCTACCACACTAGGCTAGAGAGCACCTCTCGGGAAAAAAATCATAAATAATGGAAAATTAATGAGATGAAATTAATAGATAAATTTAATATTTAGTTGTACATATATCCATTTTAAATTCAACTTTATCATTTGATTTCTAGTCATATATTAATTCTACCATATTAATCATCAAATATTTATAGCTTCAAAAGTTTAAATGATCTTAGTGTTTTATAGATCTAGGTGTGACATGGATCTAAGATAGTCCATTCTTTATGATAGCATGTACATATGTGCATATAGTTATTAAGTTGATAGACATCTTTATTTAATTATAAATAATTATTAGTTGGATTGTAAAGATTTAACCTTGATAGAATATGTTATGATGTTCTTTGCAATAGTCACAAATGAATGGTTAAGATTTATCTCGAAGTTAGTTATTCTCTTTTAATTAATTTTTATCAAATTAATTAATTAGAAAAAATCATATCAACATGTGTGATATTGAAATGTGGTATTGATAAGCCTATTTACAAACTAAGGATTCTCATGGTAAAGTGGTAGTGAATCTCCATAGTTAAGAATATTGTAACTTGTTTTTCTAAAATGTATATATGCTTAACTCATATATTAGATATTTTTATAATAATAATTACCAACATAGATCCATCTTAACCACGGCTCTATCAATAATCGAGAGGTATCAAACCTCTTAAGATACATACCTATTTTAAATTGAAAATATATTTTAATATTTATCCCTCTCAACACTTGATAGATATGGGGTTAAGATGGGTATAGGCTGGTTTTTAAACAAATACATATCATATCTAGGTTGGATCTATCTCTCCCTCTATCTCTCTTCCCTCTCACTCTACTCTCTTCCCCCTCTCTCTTCCCTCTCTCTTGTCACCCTCTATTTTTCTCCACCTATATCTCTTTATGTATTTATTCTTCCCTCCCTCTCTCTTCCCCTCCAACTCCACATCTCTCTCCTTTCATCTCTCCATCTATCTCTCAAGTCTTATCCCTTTTCCTTCCTCTGCCTCACTTCCCCCCCCACCTCCCTCTCTCTATCCTCCCCATAACTCTCTTTTTATCTGCCATCCAACTATGTCACTATCTCCCTCGCTATCTCCTTCTCCCTCTCCCCCTCACACCCCCTTTTGTATCTATGTGTCCCTCCCTCTCCTCTACTTCTCTCTCTCTTCCCTCCCCTCTCTCACTCACACTCTCTCCATATTTCCCTTTTCACTCCCTCTCTCTCTCTCCACGACTATATCTCTATGTCATTGTTACTCCCATTCTCTCCCCCTCCCCCTTCCAACTCCATCTTTCCATCCCTTCCTCTCTCTCATTCTCTCTCTCAAGTCCTCTCTCTCTTACCTCCTCTCTCTTCCTTTCTCTCCCACCTCCTTGTATCTCTTCCCCCCATCTCTCTGTCTCTCTACCCTCCAACTATGTCACTATATAACTCCCTCTATCCTTATCTCTCTTTGTTCCTAATATCCCCCTCTCTCTCCCCTTTCTTTTTGTATGTCTTCCCTCCTATCCTCCTTCCCTCCCTCTCCATATCTCCATTGCCTCTCCCTCTCTTTACATATATTTCTCTATTTCTCTTTTCCCTCCCTCTCTCTCCCCATCCAAATCCATTTCTCCCTCTCCCTTCTTCTCTTTCCCTCTCTTACACCTTCTTCTCTCTCTCATCCCTAACACACACTCTCTCTCCACCCTCTAGCTTCATCACTATATCCCTCCCCCCCCCCTCTCTCTCTATGATGGATACTTTTCGCTCTATGTAATCAATGCTATCTGTAATGTATAAAATAATTTACATTTTATATTTTTTATTGTGAAATGTGTTATGGTTTCTTGAAATGTGGTATTGGTAAGCCATAGTATTGTAACACAACCCATTTATAAGTTAATAATACCCATGGTAAACTGGGGGTGGATATCCATGGTTAAGATACTTGTTATATTGTAAGTTTATTGTAAGTATTAAGTTTTCATGTGCTTATTTTTAAAGAGTGAAATATGTGGAGAAAATTTATTTCTATTCTCATTAGTCAATAATAGTTAAATAACATTACATAGGAGACATCACCAATAAATGATTGAACTGGAACTCAACTGAACTAGACTAAACTCTAACTAAATGTGACACTTAGATGGATAGTTATGACACCTACAAGGTCATTATAATTAGTTTCTTCAACACTCCCCTTTCATTACAACGACAAAAATTGAAACTAGCATGTCTGCTAGTCTGAGTCTGAGCTAGGCTTACATTTTGAAAACAAAATTGACATCAACTAGATTCCGTTTTCTTTTCTTCCATATCTTGTAGCCTCTAAATATTTTTAGAGTTTTATTTTTTTTGTACATTCCAAATTTTAGATTCTTCATTTGCTGGTGCAACTCTTTAGTTGTTCCAATGTATTTAAGCATGCCCTTGACTTCTTTAAAAATCATCTTGTATGTGGACTAGTGCTACATTTAATCTTTTTTTGTGTTTGTTTCATCAAAAATATTATGTTGCAACATAAGTCTATAATAAAAATTATATCTTTTGGACTCCAATACATGAACATTTCATTAATGTTTTTATCATCCAATCTTTCTTCAATATTCATTTCTACAACTTCAATGCAAACTTTATCAAAACATGGTGTTGCAAACCATGCTTCAAGGAAGTTTAACTACTCTTCATAATTGTCATGTTTACCTACACACTAAAAATCAATGTTACGATTAAAAATATTTGTAGAACCATATCAGTTTACATTCTACTTTACAATGAGATGTTTCTCTCCTTGTGCTCCCTTATTTATGTCAGTCGCTTCATCTGCTTCAAATAGGTTTTCTTCCACATGGTTTTCAGAGCCAAGTGGAACTTTCTCAATAAACAATATTTTATAGATAAGATGTTTTTGATGCATCATATTCAACCATTTTCATTAGCTAACTAGTCTTCATCAAAATTAACATCAATAAATTGAATCATTGGGCTCACCGTAACCCTGGCTAATCCAATGGAATCTTCATTGTCATCAGTAAGTACTGTTGCTAGATTCACCAAATCATCATCCATTTTTGGCTATGCGCAGTGGGATTCAGGAGCATCTATGTGCTATTTATTTGGTACTAGTAGCACACAATCATCATTATCATTCACTTTGAAGTTGGATTCACCAAAATAATCATCTCGTTGTAGATATATTTTTATAGATCCACCTTCATCTTCAACTTGAATACTCCCCCTTACACCAAAATTCCTCTTAAGGGTATCTCAGGCCTCCTTGTCTATCTTTGTATTTACAATGAGGGGAAGTATGATTTCATGCATGCATTATTTTATCCATTTTAATGCAGAGGCATTATTTTTCCTTTCAACTTCCAACTCTTTCAATTAAATTTCAAACAACTCTTGATGTTGCTTTGACTGTCTTAGCCACTTAGTTTTTCCCATTTATATTTTGTGTTTGCTTCACATCAAGATTGAAAAATATAGTGAGGTTCAATGCTCTAAAAATAAAAATAAAAACTAATATGTATTACTTCAACCTACCTTGAAGTAAAAGATCAAAATAAAACAATGCTCAAGGCTTGCAATGCATATGACAAATATAGGACCAAAAATAAACACTTTATAAAAAACTCTTCCTTTTGCTTTGAACGAGTAACAAATACCCTTTTGGAAATGGATCCTTATGAAAAAGGTCACCTTTAAATAAAGGAGAAAGGACCCCTATGTAATATATTTCATAACAGAAGAAATCTTTAACGTGCTTCATTTCTTTTTTTTTTAATTCTTTGTCTTTTGTCAAAAAAAAAGACTCCAAAAATTCCCATTGATTAAGAAAAAACAATTCCTTTCATGACATAGATGATACGCTCGAATGAACCTAAATTTGTTCACAACTTTTTTACTTTTAAGATTTTGACTTATCTCTAGTTTCACACTTTGTGCTCCCTTACCACATGTTGGGTTTGTATGGAACTGTTAGAGAGGTCCCTTTTTTCTTTGAGTTTTGATCCACAATTTAGATTTGATGTCTTCATTTAAATTTGAAAACTTATATCTTTCTAAACCTTGACAAGGAAACATTTCCGAGATATTTTATACCTTTCTTTCTATAAATTACAGTAACAAAATTTTGGCTACTATGGCCTCTGGGACGTGCTAGTAACGCTCCTTAATTTTTTTCAAAAACTTTTCCTTTCTTGGACACGAGATATAGTGATTTTTCTTAGCCTTCAATGGTTTGGCAATTGTAGTCTTCTTCATAGTTGGATTCTACTCCTCCTCAATTTCTTTTTCTGCTCTAATGGAGTCTTATTCAGACTAAGCTTTGATACCATGTCAAAGAATGAAGAGGCATAAATACATAGAGAAAGAAATCAAAACCAAAATGTGTCATATTGGTCTTCTCATCATTCAAAATCAATTAATAAAACTACATAGGAGACAAGGAAACAAGTAGAAGGAAACAAGTAGAAATAAATGACTGGAGAAGTTCCAACTAAACTTGACTAAACTAAACTAAACTCAAGAGAATCAAAATGACTATGACACCTATCAGACAATGAAATAAATATCATGACACCTAGTAGAAAATAATATTAATATGTCAACACTTATTAATTATATTTAAATATGGTTATCGAATCATTATTAGTCCTTGCCTAGGGAGAACTCTAGCAATCAATTTGTCTATTGATCATTATTAGCTTAGCATTTACCAATGAAAATTGTAATGTTTAATTTTCATAAATAAATATTTATTCAAAAAATAATTTTCAAACATCTGATTGGACCATAAATTGAAGGTCAGCCTTTGCTCAATATTATGTCATGTGGATAACTTATATATATTTATCCCATAATTTATTTATATAGTTGCAATATGCATGCGTGAATTTTAGATATATTTACAGGAGTTACTTCTGACCATTATTTATGTTTTCTTCAGCACTTACGTAGGAGTAAAATTATAACTATGTAGACTTACTAGTGGTTACGACCCAACAAAATTCATGCAAGCTTTTTGGCTTGAGAAAGCAATTTTGGTTATCCATTTCACATTTCAATTTACTAGTTACAACCAAACCAAGACTATAGGATTACTTTCCTATCAACCATTATTAGTTTAGCATTGACCAATGTAACTTATAATTATTTATGAAATTTTTCTTGAACAATAATTTTTAACTTGAGCTGGAGGGGATCTACAAATCAAAATTACAATATAAAAGTTGAATTTTCTTATTTTTATTACCTTTAAATTTTTATTTATAATCGAGCCAATATTTAAATTATTACACTATAACATCTCCACCATAATCAAATCAATCTTATTTTTAACCTTTTATTAGCTTTTAATTGAGCTGACATATAAATTTTAAATACTTATGTTAAATGTTAAACATTTACGCCTATACATCTAGCCGTATACTGGCATGTAGAGAACCTATCAGCGCAGTAGTAGTAGTAGTAGTAGTAGTAGTAGTAGTAGTAGTAGTAGTAGTAGTAATGAGAACTCTACAAAATATGGGATCTTCAGTAAATCCCTAATTGTAGAGTCTTCTATGGCCCCTCAAATTCTCTTCCAATGCCTAGTTTGAGTGGAGCAAGTAGAACCCCTTCATACCATTCAATTCGAGTAGGATATAATTGTATTGAGCAACGTTCTTCTTCAATACCTCAGGTTATTTTATCAAAACCCTAAGGTGGTACCTCAAAATGGTTTTTCAGCCAAATCCCTAGTAGGGAAATAAATTCCTTTTAGCTGTCTCACCAAAGCAAGAATAGGTCCAAAATTTGTATAATATAGTCTTATTAAGGAATATATTCAATATATGGAAAATCGCACCTCATTGGGAAATTTCTCATGCCCTTTGAAAAAATACTCTCCCATTTCATCAATATGAACTAGATATCTAACTAAAAAGTAAAACTAGAATTGGGTGCCAAAGGTTTTTTTCCTATAAAATTTGGAAACATTAAAGATATAATGTAGGTTTTTGAAAATGGCTCACATTTATTCAACTTCAATGGAATCTATATTCATTTTTATATGTATATATTTGTACTTGATAAAGAATATTTCACTCCATATTTGGTTTGGAGAAGAATTTACTTATTTCCATGGGAATTCTAGGATGAGGAAACCCTTGCTAGCATTGGCAACACTCTTTTACATCTCATAAAAGCATCCAAAGTTACAAAGAAATCTAGGTGTATGTCATGTTACCTCATATGTGTTTATATCAAGATCCCACATCTGGTTCCCAGAGTTCATTTACATTTATTATTAGGATCATGAAATCTAGAAAAAAATCTATATTATGAGCATATTTCCTTTCAATGTTTAATATGCAACGAGTATGGAAATATTTAAAGAAATTTCCCACTTTCGGCTTTAAATTATAAACCTGATCCTACAACCACCTCATATGGGGACATATTCACCAAATTTGGTGGAAAATGAAATGGCATTAAACCTCTCAATCCCTCAACTCATTCATACTAGGGTGTAGCTACCTACTAGCAACCATTTGGATCCCCTCTCCAAAATGGAAACGTTGAACACTCATATGTCCACACCACCCCATGAAATTAAAATGTCAGACTCCAATCTAACCCCATGTACCCCATCCTAGATGCCCCTTCCTCTTGGGCACCTCCTGCCCCTCTCCCCTCTACACTTTTTCATCACCAAAAGTGGCCTAGACTTTCATCAAGGACATGGAGTTGGATACCCTTAACCTCCCATAAATTACTATATCTTGGGAAGGTAAGGACAATCTACCTCCAAACTGTCTTATAAGAAACTAAATGCTAGAACTTTGGGATTCCAATCCCAATCAATGTAAGAAACAAAAAAACCCCACAAGGAATAAAGGAAAAGGGAAGTAAAATAAAACAACATATATTATATGAACTATGATATATGTTAGTCAAATCAGGGCATATAAAAGCAATTATGAAGGTTCTTTCCTCCATAAATACTCCCTCAACATGAAAATAATCTCTTATAATATCAAAGGCCTGAATTACAAAGGAATATAGAGGTTCCTTAAATAAAAATGGTTCTTTTAAAATCACACCTTTAAGTTGTTACATGAAATAAACTCTTCGGGTGATTTCATGAGAAGGATAACTAGAAAATGGGGTAGAAATTTCAAAACTATAGCTTTAGATGCTTAGGGGAAGTTACGATGAATATAAATTATTGATAATTCATAGGAGGGACTCATTCTCAATGTGCTTGATTCATAAAAAATTCTAATGATCCAATTTCAACTTATCGACTTTGTTAATCCTTGTTACCTATAAAATGTTTATGCCCACCTCCTAACACTAGTAACCTACTATCTACCACCATGTATTTTGGGTGGTGGTGTCAACATAATAAAATCTATAGAATAAGAAAGAGGTGGCATAATATGTCTCCATGTTGATTCCATTCACTTTCATGACACATTGGTGACCTTACACTTGGTGGATTTTTGCACTGTAAATGGAGATTTTATATAAAATAATTGAAGTGGTACTAAGCAAGTGGCCTCCAAAGTAAATGGATTCCTAGTCTTAGAATAAGCAATGAGTTGGGATATCTTTATGCAAGAATATATTCTCCCTAACCATGGCTTTGATCATTGGTCTATTTGTGTGAACAATGACATTAAAACCAAGGTCAATAATAAACCCTTCTTCCTTCAGAATTTTTGGTTTCATCATCCTATTTTTCAAGAAAACATTAACACATGATGAAATGAATAAGTGAATTTATATGAACCTCAGTGCACAAGATGAAACATAAGCTCAAATACACCAAATGGTAGCTCAAAGGATTGAAATAACTAGAAATTTGAAGACATTGTGGAAGAAATAAAAAAAATTGGAAATAAAAAATGGAAACAATCAAATAACAAGCCATCCTCCATAAAGATCAATGACTCTAATTAAAAAGGAGGCATTTTATCTCACCCATCTTGATGAATGTTAGAAGAAAGAAGACTTACTATGGGAAAAGAAAAAATAGGATATAATGTCCCAAAGATCGGGAATGAAATTTAAACATTTTTCCACAAATCCATGTTGCAAAATCACCACAATAATTGAAACTCCTCTCTCAAAAGCCAAGAAGGTATTAGGCTATAGGAACATCAAGATATAGCCCAAGATTTTAAATGATACTATCAATATCTTTTCACTAAACCCATTTTCCAATAGAAAATAGGTGATTTAGAAAATCACAAATCATATTATTTCATTAATGACATGGGAAAATAATGAATCCCTCTTAGAGAATTATCCTTGGACGAGGTGGAAGAAACTATCGAAGTAATCCTTAGTAAAAAAACTCTTGGCACAAATGGCATCATGGTAGAATCCTCTTAAAATTATTGGCCCACTGTAGGCCATAATTTCTTGTAAGTGGAGGAAGAATCTCAAAATACAAAGTCCATCTTACTAGCCCTTCATGCCGCCTTCCTCAGGTTGGTTCCTAAAAAGGTCACGGTGGATGACTGTACTTTTTACTCAACCATAACACGCAAAAAAAATTTTATAATGTCATAACCAACATAATAGCGAATTGACTCAAATCCCTACTTCCATACCTCATCTTACCAGAGAAAACTAAATATGTCGAAGTTCACTAGATCATCGATGGAATCATGGTTTCTCATGAAACCATCCACTCCCTAGATATTTCAAAAAAACAAGGTATGTTGAGTAAATTAAACCTCCCAAAGGCATTTGACAAAATCAGTTTGTAACACCCTTCTTGGGTCCCTGAAGTATTTGGATTCAATCAAGATTGGATCAATTGGATCAAGAACCTTTTATTGCTAGCATTTTTATTAATCATATTAAATGGATTCCCCACCATCACATTTCATTCATGCCGTCCCTTAACCCATGAACAATTCCATAATCGTACTATGGGTATCAACAATTCTACCATCCGAAAGTAAAGGCAATTCATGCATATTCTAGCTGAATTCAGTTAAGCTTTAGGTTGGAAACAAACAAAATCAAATCTCAAGTTTTATTTTTTAATAGTTTGTCCACCACTTAGAGCCACATAGATCAAATCCTTCGTTTTTAGATAATCCAATACCCCTCTAAATATTTTGGAGATCCACTGGCTGATAATTCTCTCAAATAGAGGCTATGGGAAGAAATTATGAACAAAACCGACACCATGTTAGATAGATAAACCTTTCTATTCCTTAAAATAATTGGATGCTTAGTACTCTTCAAATTATTCCCTCAAGGGTTACCCATCTACCTATTCTTTCTCTTACTGCACTCACCTTGATCTTACAGTTAATATATAAGATTTAGTGCTTCTTCCTCTTGGGAGGAACTAAATTGGAAAAAATATGGTGCCTTGTCACATGGGAAAAAAATAATATGCCATAATTGAAAGGTGGTCTAAGCTTACAAGATCCCTACACTATGGAAAAAAAAATTTAGAAACCAAACCTTGATGGATATGGGTCCAAGGATGATTATATCTATCGAAATCAATCTAGCATTGAAAATATTCTACACAAGCTCCTCTCTAGGATATTATCTGACTATGCCCTACAAACTCAAGCTCATCCATGTGGACCTTGGCTAAAAAAGGAATGAATCTATTACAATAACATTCTATTTTTGGAAGTAAATCATGGAGGACATATTCTATTAATGGGAGGAATCATGGAAACATATCCATAAACTACAAGAGAAACTTAAACTAAAAAATATTTGTTTAGTCAATTTAGTATCCTAAATTGCTTTGCATAAATTATCAACCGAGGCTCGTAACTTCATGAAGTGTAGTGCACTGTATGTGTTAGTTAATCCTTCTTACTTTGTTGTTTTGTATTTTATATTGTTTTGGGGGTTTCTGTTCTTTGATCCCTAATGATGTACAATTTGAACTATGAGAAACTGAATCTAAATTTCTTAAAGGTGAACTAAGAGCTCAAAAGCTAGTCAAAATCCAAGTTAAAAGAAGGAAAAAAATAGAGCATCTGTCGTTAATCCTAAGTCATGAATCTAATTCCTAAAATTAAAAGGTAAATTTGTAAGACAAGTTGAAATAAATACAGAGAATGAAATTAACTGAAGTACTTCCAGTTACCCAAACCTTCAATTTTGAAAGATAGCTTTCTTGAGATGGAATACAAGCAACTCTCTGTACTTTATGGTCTAAAGAACTAAATAAGACACGCATAAAGTAAATGATTGGTTTCAACCCTTGTGTAAAGTGAATGTTTAACCATTTAATTTAAGATGGATACCAGCTTGAAATGGTGATCAAAAACATTTGTTCACACAGTGCATTAGCAATCTGAACTAGGAAATAAATAACAAAAATAGTGAGTAAACTAATCAACAATGCATCCTCATTACTTTGAACCTTGCTCTATTTAAAAACAAAATCATTTCCTTTATGAAATGGATTGGAGAAACAAGACTACACAATTGAATTCTAACATTATGCTACTGATCATAACTAAAAGAAATGAAACTACAAGAAATCAACCTAAGTTACAAACACTACTAAAAGCAAATGATGAATCTAAAAACTGAACAGTAAACAAATAAAAAGAAAAAAACCTCCTTCATTGTAGGGGCCCTCTACAACTGACTGAGTTGAGATGCTAACTAGCTGAAGATACTCTTTCAATTGATCACTAGTCAAAACACGACTTCATATTATTAATCAGAATAAAAAGTTCAAAATTATAGAGCTGCAAGTTTGGGCTTAATACATCCAAAAACTTCAAATTTCTCTCATTTTTGTACAACTTGTATTTAAATAAAACATTCATAACTATATTTTGAGGAAAATTTAGCTACAGGTGGTCTACACGTATTACAACCAATCTACATAAATGTTTGATAATCTATAGGTGACTTGAATTCGAATAAGGTGGTTTCACATAATTGTTGACATAGGTGGTTGATCCGAATTAATGCTTCAACAGATCTGTTGGATTTATTAATTAACCATGAAAGGGTAGACAAAGAGTCCTATTGCTTTCGGGTTTCATATGTTTGACTCCACCTTTGACTATGGTCTTGAGCTGGCTTTTTTGTCGATCTAGGTTGGGTGACTAGGCTAGGATCCATGTCGAGACGATTCTAGAGATGACCATGTGGCCGGTATCCTCATTTAACACCTGTAACCTGTTCAACCATGGAAGTAGCTACTAAACACATGGTTAGCTATAGAATAGGTTGTGTTCCATAGCTAATTTGCAAAAACTTATTTCAAATAGCAAAAACATAAAAGTATAACATGTCAATCATTTAATGTCTTCCCTGAGACAATATCTATCATTTATCAGTGATGGAGATCTATCGTTTATGGAAAACAAGAGAAATAAGTGAGAAAAGTTGTCAAAGAGAGAGTAATTATGAGGTCCAACATACTCGCACTGCAAAATCATTACATGTCCCCATGCAATTTTTCCAAAACTATGAACTCTTCTTTCCTATTGCTTCTGCTCAGATACCTCTGCTAGTACATCTAACTTTCCTCTCTTGCTCCTCTTTGAAGTGACTACCATCTTGAGTTTCTTCATGAGAAGTCTGTATTTAAGGTTGATGACCATTTTGTTCAAGTCTGTATTATTCCTCTTCAACTTCCTATTCCTCTTGTACCATAGCCCTAGATGGAGTATTATATTATCATGAATGGCTTTATCCAATTTGTTGTGTTCCTTCAGGGTTTCATTTTCTTCCTTGATATGGTTGTTCAATATCTCTAACTCATAGATTTCTTGTTTGAGAGAGTCAGTCAGAGGTTCTTGTGGATTGACAGGTTGTTCTAGATTGGCTGACGATCCTGGATCCATTGACGCAGTTTTCTTTTCTAGTGATTCTATGTAATCATAAATTTGTTTTTGTATTGGGCGTATGCCTGGGGATCCTCTACTGGGGCTGCCTTCAAAATACTTTTTAGGAGAGTTTTGAGGACTGTATGTAAATGGAACATTTTCAGGAGATGGTATTGGGCTTTCTTCTTCTAGATTTATGAACTTTATTGCCTTTGATGATACCTTCTTTACCATATCTTTGAGTTTAGATCTCCTTCTAAGTTGTAGGGGGTTTATGTTCTCCTCATTTGTACCCTTTTTATCCTTTCCTATCTTTTCCTTCCTCTTGATTTGTTTCCTAATCTCTGTCAATTTTTCAAAGATTAGTTGTTCATCATCTTGTTGTAATGAACATTCAAGTTCATTCTTAGTAATTCCACCAGCTTTCTTTTTTATCTTTCCTTTTTGCTTGATCTGCTCCTTGATCTCTATCTCAGAGGCTAGCTCTTCATCATTTTTCTGTGTGAAGGACTCAGGTTTGCTTTTAATGGTCATACTAGTCTTTTTCCTCTTACTCCTTCTGACATTACCCTCTTTAGGTGATTTTGGTGTCTTTTGGAAATAGTTTCTTATCAAGAAGTTTTCCCAAGTATCTCTTATTCTTTTCAGATGATACTCAACCAGTATTTTTACCAGCTACGATGGTACATAGTTGTGTCTATGAATTCTATTTTCTTCTGTACATTTGAAGCCATCCTCCTTAGACTATTTAGAAGGAAGAATGGGAGGTTGACGTTTCCATTTTCTAGAAATTTCATCAATAAACGTATATGATAAATATACATGCATCTAAATCTCCCCTCACAGGTAATAAATTTTTGTAATATCAAAAGCATGCTTCTCCGTTTATTTTTAAGTGCTGAAATAGAAATTCCTTTTCTAAACATAGTGACATCCATACCTGGGTTTCTAAGGATTACCTTCCATGATTCACTGTGAAATTCTTTGTTTTTGAAGAATCTCTCACCAAGTCTTGGCAGTCTTGTAGCCTCTGCTATGTAAGATTCTGTTACTACAAACTTAATATCTCCAATCTCTACCTTTGTACCATCGAATGATCTAGCAAAATATTTTGTGATCTCCTTGTGATATCCATCAAATTTTTCAATTAAATTGAGCCATCTAGTCTTCTGCAACATCTTCTTGAGCTATGGGTACCCTTCCATAAACTTTTCCCCTATGGGCTCTGCACTGACAATGAGTCCCATGGTCTCTGTTTCGTAGAATTTTCTAACCTTCGAAATTACTCTCCTAGTCTATGAAATGGACTGACTATGGGTATGGTGAAAAAGAACTATGGGTTTGCATGGAATAAGTAGACGGTGAGGGTTTGGAGAGATGCGAATACGTTGGTCACATCGTAGTTTTGACAGTTAACAGGTGAAGTTATTAGATACCATTTAAGTACAAAGTAGCGGAGGTGTGGTATGATGAAATCATTATAGACCATTTGGTATCGAATTTAGAAGATGTGGCGAAGATGTGGTATCATGAGGTGGCAGTCAAATCAAATGATGACTTGTTAAGGAGACATATGATCATTCATATTATACATGACTTGTGTTTATGACTTACTGTTTGATATAAATTTGCATTTTACCTTTAGAACTTAACCTTTTGCTTGAAAATTATTTTGGTGTTGATACATAGGTACTTTGAGCATGCTGATCTCGAAAACTTGATTCTTCAATTTCCCTGCATTCATGATTTATTTGTAAGTTGTACAATTGCGCCAGAGCTGATAAGTAAGTTGTAGATGTAGAATCAAATTAGCTGCGGAATGGAATCAGTTGTAGAATATGAAAAGAAGGAAAAGTGAAATATGGCTTATGAAATATGGATGTAAAAATAAAATGGAAATGAGTTATGACACTGAGATGGAATGAGATGTAAGATAAAATGAAAAATAGGGTGAAATGGGGTAAAATTGTAAGAAGATAAAATGTAAATGAAATATGACAATGAGATGAAGTGGAACTATAGGAAAAAAATGAAGACAGAATGAGATGGAATGGGATGATGAATTTGCAAACTCTAAACTGTAAATGAATGTAGCTTTTTGTCACTACTTATTACAAAAAGAAAATGGAAAATATAGGATGTCAGAAATCTCTAATTTTCACCCTATATTTTCTGTATAAGGATGCCAATCAATGATTGGTTTTCAACCTCATACAATTTTATTTTTTTTTTAGGAAAAATAAAGACTAAGTTAGTGGAGAGGAAGAATTCTTCTTCACTTGCTTCATTTCAGAGTTATCATGGAAAATCTTCATGAACTCCTCTCTTGAAACTGGTTTTTAATATATCTTCAATCGATGACCATTCATAAGAAGAGGTATTTTGCTTCCATCTATTGTCTTATCTTTACTACTCTATTGTTAAAGACTTCTTCAATCTCATATGGCCCAAGCCAATGGTTTCGAAACTTCCCTTGAAAATCTTTGAACTTTGAATCGAACAACAATGCCTAATCTCTTACTTGAAACTTCTTCTCCTTAATATATTTATCATGCCATTTAGCACTCTGTTGTTGGACTATACTAGTTCTTTGGACTGCATCTTGCCCGATTTCATCAAGTTCATTGAGTTGCTCAAATATATGTTTATGTGCCTCTGATAAATCCAATCTCAATTGGACTGCCATCTTAAAGGTTTTGATTTGAAACTCTATAGGGAATAGGGATTGTTTCCCATAAACAAGTTCATAGGGTGTATGTCTCGTTGTGTTCCTCCATGTAGTTCTATAGGCCCATAAGGCTTTAGGAAGCCTTTCTGCCCAATCTCTTCTATGTAGATGCACAGTCTTAGTGAGAATTCCTTCAATCGCCTTATTTGTAGATTCAACTTGACCATTTTCTTGTGGATAATAGGGAGTAGATTTCCTATGCTTGATCTTGTAATCTTCCACAAGGCCCTTCACCATTTTAGATGTAAATTGAGATCCCTAATCTATCACAATCTCTCTTGGATCACCAAAACAAGTGAAGATGTCCTCAGAAAGAAAATTAACTACAATTTTTTCATTAGAAAAAGGTAATGCTTTGGCCTCACTGTTTAGTGAGATAATCAGTGCATACCAATATATACTTCTTTCGCTTAGATGAAGGATTAATTGGCCCAAAAAAATCTAAGGCCCATTTTTCAAAAGGTTCAATGACTACCTGAATTTGTAGTGGCGTTTCATTTGAAGGAGCAGGTTTCCCTACCCTCTGGCAGATGTCACACTTCCTGACATATTCTTTGGCATCTTTGAAGATGGATGGCCGATAATATCCTAAAGAAAGGATTTTATAGGTTGTCCTCTTCTCAGAAACGTGTCCACCACACGACTCATCATGACATTCCTTAAGAATCTCAGGAATTTCATCTTCCCTAACACATCTTCTAGTCATAAGATATGGGCCTGTTTTATACAATTCATTAGTGATCCATAAGTACCTTGAACTTATCTAAATGATTTTTTTTTTCTCTAGGAAACAAATGTCAAGGTAACTTCCTCGTGACTAACTAATTAGAAATATCTACAACCCAAGGAGTTTGAGTAGTCACTGCAAAAAGATATTCATCAGGAAACTTATCTTCAATTGGAGTGTCATCTTTGTTATTTTGAATTTTGGACAAGAAATCAATGACTGTGTTTTGTTTTCCAAGTCTATCTAGCACAGTAATATTAGTTCTTGCAAGAGTAAAATCCATCTTATAACTTTGCCATTAGTAATAGGTTTATTCATTAAATATCTAATTGCGAGGTGATCTGTATGAACAAAGATTTCATAGCCTGTTATATAATGTCTGAACTTGTTGATTGCATGAACAACAACTAAAAATTCCTTTTTAGTTATGGTATAGTTCAACTTAGTGGGAGTCAAATTCTTACTTGTATAGTAGATGGCATAGGGAATCAATTCTTTTTTCTCCTAATATAGCTCCCAAAGTTGTATCTAAAGCATCTGTTGAAATGTGAAAAGGTAGTTTCCAATTTGGACCTCTCAAGATGAGTGCTTCAGAAATTTTTGTTTTTAAAGTCTCAAATGCTAACTGGGAGACATGATTCCAATTGAATTCAAAATCCTTGGTGAGCAATTTGAAGAGTAGGGATGTTATTTTAGTCAAATTTTCTATAAATCGTCTATAGTATCCTATGAATCCGAGAAAACTTCGAACATCCTTTTGGCAATTTGGAATTGATAATTTAGAGATGACATCAACTTTATATTTATCAACTTTAACCCATGTCCTAAAACGTGATGCCCTAAAACAATACCTTCTGTAAACATCATAAAACATTTTTCATGGCTTAGTGAAAGGTTTTCTTTCTTACATATTTTAAGAACTCTTTCCAAATTTTCCAGAGCTTCTTCAAATCTATTCCCATAGACTGTAAAATCATCCATATATACCTCTACACAATCATGTATTAGATCAGAAAAAATTCGTGTACTACTCTTTGGAATGTTGCAGGTGCATTACATAACCCAAAAAGGAAGTACTCGGTAGGCATAAGTTCCCCATGGACAAGTAAATGTGGTTTTATCTTGATCTTCAGGTGCCACCTAAATCTGATTATAACCACTAAAACCATCCAAGAATGAGAAATACTTCTTACTTGCTAATGTATTTAGCACTTGATCTATAAAGGGCAAAGGAAAATGATCCTTAAGGGTAGCTTTATTCAATTCTCAGTAATCGATATACACCCTCCATTTACCATTCTTTTTAGGCACAATTACTAAAGGGTAAACCCATTGGCTGTCTGAAATTGAGTAAATGAAGTTTACATTCAATAGTTTTTGCATCTCTTCTTTCACAATTTCCCTAAGATTTGGATTCATTCTTCTCTGAGGTTGTCTGAGAGGTCTACAATTTTCCTCAATGTAGATGTGATGTATACAAATATTAGGACTAATTCCTTTCATGTTAGTATATTCCCATGCATATGCAGCAGAATGTTGTTGTAATTTCTTGATTAGCTTTTCCTGTTGTAATTTTTCCAAGTTATTGTTTATCTTCAATCTTCTCCCTGGAAAGATTTCAATTGCAGAGCTACCAAATTCTTCCATAGAATAAAGAAACATCTGCCTAGATGACAAACATTCAATATTGGATTTTTCTTGAAATTGATCATGTTCATCTTCTGAAGATGATTCAAAATTTTCCATTGTATTTAAGATTTGACTATCTTCAATAATATTTGAAATAGTAAAGAGAGGTTGAATGTCATTTTCATCATCAATCCATTCTTTGTCATCTATTTCTGTGATTGTTCTTGCTGGAGGATATAGAGTGAATTTCTTTATTGAATTCTCGTTAGAAATATACATATCACGATATCTACAACTAATGAAAGCATCAGTTGTGGCTAGCGATGGTCTTCCTAATATAAGTGGATGTCTTCCTAGATTGTTTGTAGGGGTTAATATTATAAAATCAACAGGATATTCCCAAGAATCTAAGGATACTGAAATATCTTCTAACACTCCATCTGGTTTGATTATAGATTTGTGCACTAATTATAGTAATGTAAGGGTGTAAAGAAGATTAGGAAGCTTTAGTTATTCCATGGTTTGTTTGCTCATGTTGTTTATTGTTGCCCCTAAATCAATTAATGTATTTGCAATTTCACCTCCATTGATATGTGATTTCACAATTGGACTTCCTAGATCTACATATTTTTGTATGGCCATTTTTCCCATCATTATATCTACTATTGATCCTACCAGGTGAATTATTTTTGTTTCTTTTGCCTTTCTCCTTGGTTTCTTTATGCTCAACTCCTTTATTGTTTTAGCTAGGATTGGAATCTCCTTAATGGCTTGAGCAAAGGAATTTGGATACAGACATTTTTTAATTCATCTAGAAAATCATAATTAGGCAACATGATCTACATTTCTACTCCTATATCAAGTTGTAATCTTTTAGGAAAAGTAGGTGCATAAGTAGATACTGGTTGCTCAATTATAGGAGTTGAGTCCATTGGTTCTTTCTGTTTTTCATTTTCAGTATTTTGGTTTCGGAGAGATGTTCCCTCAAAACTTTTATTGGGTTGTAGAGAATCTTCCTCAGAATTGTCTTCTTTTTGAATAACTATAGAAGATCTTTCCTTTTCTAATATCCTACCAGATCTTAGTTGAACATCATTGAGATTTAGAGGAGTGATCATATAAGTTGGAAATTTTTTTCCTTCCACCATGTAAGTATTCTGAGGATTTTTCTGTTGGGGTTTGGTAATGGTTGTGTTAGGCCCTTGTACTACTAGTGTAACCATTTATTGTTATTAGTACAAACCCTTTATTATATTTTTGTACCCATGTCATCCCCATATTGTTACTATTGTGCCCCATAGAAGGCCACTATTGTTATTATTGCTCCCTTACATTATTATTGTTATGTCGGCTCTAATTATATTATGAACCCTTAGACTCCTATATATAGAAAGGAGGCCTTGTCATTTGAATCATCCAAGAATTGTTTATTTCTGTAATGTAAAGGAAGTTGCCCCCCTGAAGAGGCTG
Organism: Pinus taeda; assembly: GCA_000404065.3. Lineage (NCBI taxonomy): Eukaryota > Viridiplantae > Streptophyta > Pinopsida > Pinales > Pinaceae > Pinus > Pinus taeda. Next base: position 87,804 of record APFE030888014.1, on the reverse strand, counting down.
AATTCTAAGGTGTTAATCTATCTTTTCTATCTTTTTGTGAGCTGGTTTCATAACATTTGGTATCAGAGCTTTGGATTCTAGGGTTTTGCTGCTCCAAACAGGTCATCGTGGCATTGGCACTATAACTTTTTTTCTACAACATTTCAGACATTACAAAAAGAACCATTTGGGATGAAATCATTCTGAACCTCGGGTCCGAATTTTAGAGATTTTTGCGCTATATTTTCAGAGATATGATCTGAGGAAGTTGACCTTTTTACAGAGTTCCAAATTACATTCAAAACAGGTGACCTAGGGAAAACCCTCATAACTTTCGTTTTGAGCATCAGATTACAGTTTCGTAAGAAGTTACAGAAATAGGATGGATTGTAGTTTCCTTTTGTATATTTTTTAGATCCAAAGGTCAAAACAGTGACACGTAGAACTTCATATAAGTTCACTCTTCTTGAAAGGTATATAATCAGGTCATCTAGGGAGATTGTGCATAACTCTTTCTTGAAGAATCTAAATTTGATCAGACTGGTGGCATTGGAAAGAGGACGCAGAGGGCTATGTAGATCTCAATTTTAGAACTTAAATATCCGAAAGTACAAAGTTACAGTAGTTTCAACATCAAGCTCCTAAAATGAATAAAAAGCGAGATGAGGAAGTTTGATGGCAAGGATCTGGTAAATTAGATACTACAGATGGACAAATATCTTGATCTACATGGTGTACCACTATTACAAAAGGTATGTATTGCATTTTCATATTTAGAACAAGATCAATTTTTATGGTATAAAGGGCTTTGTTCTCGTAAAAAACTTGTTACGTTGTCAATATTCATGGAGGAAATTATAGCACGTTATGAGAATATAAAGAGAAACACCTTCTTTAGAGCAACACCACAACAATTGGAAGAAAAAAGAGAAAAAGGGCTTTGTTACAAAGTGGAAAGAAAAATTATGGAAACAAGAAATTCGACCCCTCACAACTATAAAGATGGAAGTGTTGTTTCTCCTAGCCCTCCACAACCTACAAGGGTTACACCACAACAATTGGAAGAAAAAAGATAAAAAGGGCTTTGTTACAATTGTGATAGAAAATGTGCTAAAGGTCATAAGTGTGTTGAGAATAAATTATTTTACATAGAGTATGAAGAGGAGGAAGAAAAGGATCAAGAAACATCAAAAGAAGGGGATATATGCCAGGACCCAATCCCAGATAAAGAAGATATGGATTTGACCATATCTTATAAAGCATTGGCAAGAATTACCACTCCTCAAACTCTCAAGATAGAAGGACATATCAAGAAGAAAAATGTTCAAGAAGTGAAAGATCACATCAAGCATTAAGAAATGAATCCGACCATATTTGTAAAGAATTGGAAGAAATTACCATTCCTCAAACTCTCAAGATAGAAGGAAATATCAAGAAGAAGAAGGTTCAAGTAGTGAAACATCAGGAAGAAAAGTATCAAGAAACATCAAGGGAAAAGGATACTCATCAGGAACCAACCCCAGAGAAAGAAGAAATGAAGCTGACCATATCTTGTAATGCATTCATCAGAATTACCACTTCTCAAACTATAATGATAGAAGAACATATCAGGAAGAAAATGGTAATAGTGTTGATTGATTTGGGTAGTACCCATAATTTTATTAATTGTAAGATAGCCAAGGAATTAAATTGCTTCTTATATCCAGCACCAGAGTGTCAAGTGACAGTTGTAAGTGGAGGAACCATGAATTGCTTTAGAAAGTTCCATAATATCAAGTTATCCATGGGAGAATATGTATTGAATAGCCCAATGCTTTCCGTTCCAATGGGTGATACTGATGTTGTACTAGGATTCCAATGGAAACAATCCTTGGGTACAATATCTTTTAATTTTCATGAACTTTTCATGAAATTTTCTTCGGAAGGAAAGGAAGTTGAATTAAGGGGTATCATAGGGAAACCAAGAAAGGTAATCAACACTAATGGAATAAGAAGGCTTCTAAAGAAAGAACAAGCAGGCGTAATTGCACAATTATATTCACTAATGGTTCCCACATTGAAATCATGTATTTATCCATATCTCCAAAAAGTCTTGGACAATCATCCAAGGTATTTGAGACTCCCGAAGGTCTCCCACGTATTCGTGATCATGATCATGCTATTGATTTTATTCTAGGAAGTGTTCCTCCAAACGTCAGGCCTTATAGATATCCATATCCCCAAAGGAGTGAAATTGAACATATGGTTGAAGAAGTGGTAGAGGTTGGTATAATTATCCAACCAAATTTGAGAAACAAAGGAAGGGATGAATGGAAGAATGGTAAAGTAGGGTGGGTGTTAGAAAATTAAATATTACAGAGCAATTGAACACATAAAATATTGCAGAAATATAAACACAGAAAATGCACAAAACAAGAGAGACACAGATATACGTGGTTCACCCAGTTTGGGCTACGTCCACCTCAAACAGCCAGTCCTTCCTTTCTATTATCCAACAAAATGAAGAGACACAACCTATAGCAAATCCACTGTAATATCCTCTGGTTTCTCTCACAGTCTCACCTCTCTATTTCTTGGTCACACAGAATACACATCTATCACCGCCTCAAATACAATGCCCTCATACAAAGAGAGGGGTTGCCTTCTAGGGCAAAAAACCCTAAACTAAATATAAGTTTTACCGTCAGATCATCCGCCTAATGAATGGCTCTGATTGACTAGAAATTACTATACTTTTACAAGGCAAATTTACATCTGTTTTTAGCTTCGGGGGCGTTGCCCCCGAGCCCCCAGACCCCCCAGCCGGGGGGGATCGGCCCCCCCGGACCCCCGCGGGGGGGACAAGTCCCCCCCACGCTCCCCCGCATGGAGGGGTGTACAAAACTTCCTGGGGTATACATCCGGCTGAAACAAAGACCTCTGAACAATCATGCTCCACACACAACAGATCACACTGAATATACTTCACATCAAGGAGTTATCTAAAGAAGAGGGTGATAAACTACTGGATCTGGTTGTACCATCAATCTCATGGAGTCGAATATAACAAAAATGACTACTTGCGCATTGAATGCTAACACGTGCACTCCACTTTGAAAAGTGGTTGAAAAATGGAATTATCAAATGGAAAATATGATTACGCCATCAGATTTGTGGCATCGAATAGTGTAAAATTGACCATCAAATTTCTAAATTTTGACAAAGTGAAAATCTGGGGCTATAGGTATCTTTTAGATTCCCCCTAGATTCCTCAAATATTCCCTCCTCCATGTCATCTGAAGATTTGCTGCTTAGATCAAAATTATATCCATGCCATTAGGTTCATGTCACTGAGAGGTGTAAGATCAACATAAATTTTGTCCAATTTGCACACTGGAAAAATTTCGCCCTCCTGAAAATTGGGCTCAATCATGGTTCTGCCAGCCTCTGCGCCATGCTCATGGTTCCACTTGCAATTAATTAAAAATTTGTCCCAAAAAGCATGTCAGGATTCTTCTCCTGGTTCCATCGCTCATGGTTCTGCAATAAATTATTAATATGTAGATTTTCGTACGAGGTTCTCCGCTCTTGAATCCACTCCTTTTTCCCGACACTGCACTGAGGGTGCATTTATATGGTGGCTGGTTGGAGCCACCCAGGTCAAGCCTCGTGGCTCAACGGTTACGGAGATTTCTAAGTTGGTAGAGATCCCGGTTCAAATCCCCATTATGGCGCATAACCGTTTTGTTTTTTTGTTTTGTTAATAGAGGCGCGGTTTGAATGGTTATAACAAGTGTTATGACTGGGGCACATTGTAACCATTACATTTGTTTTAAAATGGTTCACATTGATGTAGGCACCCAAGTGGTGGACTGGCCGTTCTAGCTGAGTGAGTTCAAACCCCGCCGCCCATGATTTGACAAGTGGCAATGAGGTAGGCTGTGGGTCGGGTCCACTGGAGGTGGTCCGCCCACTGCCCATACATATTATAATGTATGTTTGTTTAGTTTTATAATATGGTTGGGCCAGTTGGGGTCATGGCTCGTTAGCCTTTTTTTAATTAATTTTTTTTTTTTTAATGTTATGTGTTGGGAGGAGGGGTGGTGGGGATCATGACCCGCCACCTCAACGTATATATATAATTTTGTTATAAATAAATAGTCATTTTTTGAATTTTTCTAATATAAGGGATATTAGACAAACTAAGTATCTAACAAATTCACTCAGTTTGGGGAGCTATTTTTCGATCTTCGGGGTCAGTAAAATTGTAGGACACTTAAACTTGACCCTCAGCCAACTTTGACCAGAAATTTTACTGCCTCTAACTTTTGCATACGAGCTCGGTCTAACGAACTGTTCACACCGTTGTGATCAGGACGACGATATCTACGCTCTGGTCCTGGTTCGACAATATTCTGATCACTTTGATTTTTGACCCTTTCTGAGTCCTCTTGGACTTCTACATGTGTCTGGAGTTGCCTGGATCAATCCTCCCCACTAAGGAAATTTTGGTCCTCCAAAAGCATGAAAATAAGCTGCCACTTATTTATACCTTGTCTACACTTACAAATGTTTGATAAGTCACCCTTCCTTCTCCTTCACCTTTTTCCTTCGAAGCCACAAGCAATGAGCTGACGCCTACAACTCTGCAAACCTATAGTACATTGTTTTTAAAATTACATGCTTGATTTACAAGACCGACTAATGACCCAAGCATCCCATACTTGCCACAAGTTTATAACACATACTCGGTGGTCAAGTTTACATCAAAATGGGAACAATACCCCAACTATGAAAACAAGGGCAACACGTCATTGGTGCTTCAACAAGTGATGGAAAACACCTCATCACTGCAACAGATGATTTACAAAAATAAGGCCAAACAATTTTTTTTTTGTTTTGACAAGTGTGAAGCACCACATCACTTTCACAGTTTAAAATGCAACACAAATAAGACCAGACGTCATTTTTGCTTAACAAGTGATGGAAAATGCATCATCACTTTATAGTTTAAAATGCAACACATGATTGGAAAAATATAAAATACCATGACATTCTATCATGCCTAGAAGAACCATTTCTCACTTATCAATGTGAATGGGTCATTTCCTTGTGCCACATCCACTGGTCAAACAACCATTTCATCTAGTTCATGCACCGACACTTTGTCTTTAAGGCATTTCTCTAGACAGAGCCTCCAACAAGTGGTTCTTTGATGGCCACCTATATTGCAATGATTGCAATACATATTCTTATTCCAAATTTGCTAACATGTTTCTTTACCTGATGTTGAGAGGGTCTTTCATGCCTCCTCCTTTTGTGTGCTGCTATTCTTTTCTAGCACTCAACAAATGTATGGTTATGTAATCCACAAAAGGTACATGTTTTTCGATGCCTTGATTTATGTCCATCATTAACAACATGATTATAATTGAAATGAACATTTTAATATCAAGACTGGTTATACATTTCCTTGCTGCCTCTGGTGTCATTATGGCGATGAGAGCTTTCCTCAGCCCTTTCCCTCCAATGGGAGCTACCATGGGATGATGGTGATGCGTTCCCATCGTTCTCTTTCCTCGGCGATTTTGCGGATATCTCAAAAGAATTTGACACCTTCGAGCATTCTCCTTTGGTGTATCCCAAGGCTAAAAATTGAGGTCTCTGCACAACCTTCAATGGTTGAGTTATTCCTTCATTATAAATACCAAGTACTTCTTCCTCCTTGTACCTCATCCTAGTAAGGAGACTCATTTTTGTCCCTATAATTGGTATCTCCACATCTCCAATAGAAAGCATACTATGTGAAGATGAAACTGAATGGAAATCAACATCTTTTACCTTCCTTATTGAGTTGGAAAGAACTGATGAGGGTTTCTCATCGTCTATTGTTGGTGGTTCATTATCTGTCTTGGTGGATTCCCCAACTTCTTTCCTAAGATACCCAAGTCTTGCCTAACAGGGTAATTATTCTACTTTGATGGGATTGACAATGCCTTGGCCATTAATGCCCAAGCCTTTTCTTTCATACCCCATTTTCTTCAATAGTTTCGAACCAATTCCTGTGGTATGATTTTCAAAAACAACAAAATCATCATTAGGAAACATACATGAATTTAGAGAATTACTCTTTACCTCACATGGTTCATGCTGCAGCTCTTCCAAGACCTCGTCCTTAGCTTGCAGCTGGCGTATAAAACTATGTTTCTCCTCTTCCTCTTCTTGTAGAAGCATCTTCAATTCAACGTTATTTGCTTGAAAACTTTGGCTGTTGTGCTTTAGTTATTCTGGGGCCTCTTCCATGGCCCGCAACTGAAGCTCCAATCGCTGCTTTTCCTCTGTCTCTTTTTGTAGAGCTTCATACATTATTGCGAGCTTTTGGGAAATTCTGAGCATTGTCTCGTACATCGCTTTGTCATCCTCCATCATTGCACATTCCATTGTTCATGCTCGCAATTCACATCCACGCAAAGACCACTTTGATACCAAACTTGATCCGAGTTAACTCAACTCTCGGATTTAACCAAGATCTTTTACTTTCATGATGTGATCATAATTGCATTCAAAAGAGCATAAAGGAACATATATGCATGCTTTATAGAAGAAGGAACATCACAAGAATCAACAAAATAAAACACAAGAAGTTGATAACGGAGTTCGTCCAGGAGGGACTACATCTTTGGGCCCCATGTCAAGATGGTGTAGGCCACTGCATTAAGTGCTGGAAAGAGCGATGATCTACATGCACATGTGTTTTATCTATCATACAAGTAATAGCCCTCATGTAGGAGTGGCTCCAAGAGATGTTCCACTGCAAGAACTCTCATTCAAGGAAGGACTCCTATCAGCATGACATACTTTCATGTATGTTAATAATGAGTATCCTGCCAACATGGCATTAAAGGGATCTCAATTCAAACATACATGGCAACACATGAGTATCCCATCAACATGATGGCAAAGGGATCTCAATCAAAACTTGGCAATAAGTACATCTCACATCAAGAACAAAACAAGATCCCACATCAAACATCAAACAGGGATCTATACAACACAATGCATCTCAAGCAAAGAGAAAAAGAAGTGCATGATCACACTAAATATACCTCACATCAAGGAGTTATTTGAAGAAGAGGATGATAAACTGTTGGATCTGGATGTACCATCAATCTCATGGAAATACTGCTCACACATTGAACACTAACATTTGCACTCCACCTTGAAAGGTGGCCGAAAAACGGAATGATCAAATGGAAAATCTTATTACACCATCAAATTTGAGGCGTCGAATAGTGTAAAATTGATAGCAAAATTTCTAAATTCTGACAAATTGAAAATCTCGGGCTACAAGAATCTTTAGATTCCCCCTAGATTCCTAAAACATTCCCTCCTCTGGGTCATTTGAAGATCTGCTGCTCATAACAAAATTTTTTCAGCGCCATCAGGTTCTTGTCATTGCGAGGTGTAAGATCGACATAAAGTTTGTCCAATTTTGACACTGGAAAAATTTCGCCCTCCTGAAAATTGGGCTCAATCATGGTTCCCCCTGCGTTTTCTCCATGCTCATGATTCCACCTACAATTAATTAAATAATTGTCTCGAAAAGCGTGTCAAGATTCCACTCCTTGTTCCATCGTTCATGGTTCTGCAATAAATTATTAATATTTCGATTTCCGTACTGGCTTCTCCGCTCTCCAATATGCTCCTCCTTTTTCTCAGCGCTGCATTGAGGGCACATTTATATGGTGGCTAGGCAGAGCCAACAAGGTCAAGCGATTTGGCTCAACGGTGGTGGAGATTTCTAAGCTGGTGGATATTCGAGTTTGAATCCCTATAATGACACATAACTGATTTTTTTATTTTTTTTTGTAAATAGAGATGTGGTTTGAATAGTTATAACAAGTATTATGATTGGGGTGCATTTAACTGTTACATTTGTTTTAAAATGGTTTGCATTGATGTGGGTAACGAAGTGGTGGGTCGGTCGTTCTAGACTGGTGGGTTCAAACCCCACTGCCCACGATTTGATAAGTGGCAATGAGATGGGGCATGGGTTGGGTCCACTAGAGGTGGCCTGCCACTACCCATACATATTATAATGTGTTTTTTTTTTAGTTTTATTATATGGTTGGGCCGGCAGTAGTGACAACTTGTCACCCTTTTTTTAATTAAAAATTGTTTTTTAATGTTATGTGTTGGGAGGAGGGTTGGGGGGGGTCATGGCCTGCCACCTAGACATATATATATATATATATATATATATATATATATATATATATATATATATATAATATATATTAATTTTGTTATAAATGAATAGTCATTTTTTGAATTTGTCTAATATAAGGAATATTAGACAAATTAAGTTTCCAACAAATTCGCCCTCTTTCAGGAGCTAGGTTTCATGCCCCGGGTTCAGTCAAATTGCACGACACTTAAACCTAGCCCACAACCCAACTTTGACCAGAACATTGACTACCTTTAACTTTCTCATATGAGCCCAGTTTGACGAACCATTCACACTATTGCAATCAGGAAAACGAGATATACGCTCTGGTCTTGGTTCGAAAACATTGTGATAACTTTGTTTTTTGACCCTTTCTGAGTCCTCTTAGACTTCTACGTGTCTGGAGCTACCTGGATCAATTTGGTAACAGAAAAGGTTCGACTTGACTAGGAAGAGGTCGAGTAGGTTTCAATGGAGCAAAAAATTCTTAATTTAAATTTAAAATTTTCTTCTTTTGAAATGAGAATGAAGAACATGATATAAAGCATTTTTGTTTTGACGTCAGCATGAGGAACATGCTTGAAAATAAATATATAAACAAAAATTTACATTATTTAAATTGACCATAGTTACAAAATTCCATACTCCCTCTTGACTAGGGATGTCTTTATAATGATTTATCACATTGTTCTCAAGTTTAAATATTCTATAATGGAGGGTCAAGATTAAGATAAGAGTTATCATTAATATCCTAATCCCCATTATCACAATCATATAGGTCAACCCTCTTGACCTATAACAATCATGGAATCCACTTAGTACCTAAGATATAAAATCAATATTAACTATTCACCATGATCTGGGTGGTACATCAACCTCATGGTATCTAAACTAGTTCTCATTCACCATCACACGAGTATTGCACATAGTCTAGGTGAAACTCCAAATGGTCTCAACCCAGGTTAGATGCCAAAACAAGCTCACTCTAGAAAGATATATAAGCATGATGCTAGGACATTCCTTCTCACTCCAAAAATAGATCTCAGTGGCCTCTAAGACTATTCTCTAGCAAATATTTCTCATATACATAGGGAGAATATCCTCTCTCAGACCATTTTCGTATACAGGTCAAAGTGACATAGGGACTACAACCCTAATGGCATAGGAAAATGTCTATCCACTAGACCTTCCTAATTCCACTGAATGTAATAGATATATGGATATCATCTCTAATTATAATTAGAGTAGATGACACAGGAATAATGTTTGTCCATGATTCTATCTAATCTAGAAAACCATTCTCCCTAATTTATGTCAATGTACTTGACACAGGGATAGCATCCCTAATTCCAGTTAAAATAAATGAAATACGGATAAACCATTTACATGATGCAATCATGACTCCCTCTCCACCAAAGAGGCATTCTCCACAAGCCCTTGCTTATCCTGGATGTACATAAAGTTTCCTCTAGATAGAGGGTTTGTCAACATATCGTCTATCTTCTCATCAATGGAGTTATATTCGAGCTTCACTTCCCCTTTCATCAACATGTATATTATGATAGAATCTTATGTGTACCCTTTAAAGCCATAATTCTTCTCAATTTTTGAATCCATCTGTAATATACTCAACCCTTGCCATATATGGTGAATTACTCATTCACAAAATTATAATCAAACCCAAAATGAGGCAATAAATTCAAACTGAAACTTTTAATATTTGCAACTTCACAAGATCCATTATGAAAGATTATTTCTAGTCACCTTGACAAAATACTCCTTCTTACACTAACAAATGAACATATGGGAATCTAAGGTCAACTTTCTCTAAGGTCATAATAGGGATTTTTTATTGCTCTCTCCATAGTTTCTCCTTGTGACATATGGGTCCTTCATCTTTTTTCAGTGAGAAATCATATAGGATCATCAATTGAGGATTACGAATCAACATGATCCTCTTTCTCTTTCTAGGAGAACCTTCTCAAATCTTGCTTACATGCTAATGCCTACTGCATGCTACATATTGACTTCTCCTTTGGAACAATTAGAGCATACTTGAAACAACCTACTCCCTCTAAACTTGGGCCTTATCTCGTATCGTATCCTTCAACTAGAAATTCTAGAAAATCCTCTTGCTTTGCTTCATTCATCCACTTCTTCCATTTCTTAGGTTGTTCTTATCATTGACCTACAATCCTCACTAAGAGGTAATAGAAGAAAGATTACAACCAAGTAAACGATATAAAGCCTAATAGAATAATAAAGACAATAACAATGGTAATAATCATAGATGAGAAATATATAATACTTATATTTTTAGAATTATAGGAGAATGTCAGCTCCCTCTTAATCTTAGCCTTATTACATTCATCTTGAAACTTAAGTTTTCTTATCTTAAATATATGTCTTTTGTCATACCTTCCTTGCATGGACTAGGATCTCATCTTTCAGTGGAAGCAATCAGTCCTATGTTTTTGTCTACAAACCCTAGGGTTTTCTTATTCAAACCCTTTGTAAGGTATACAGATCCTAGATATTCCAATATCCAAAACTCTATAAGAAATACCAACATTATCTTGTTTGCATATAAACAATGTTATATTTTTTACAATTTTTGATTACTCGACATAAATTTTATGACAAATTGTAGTGATTGTTTAGAATTATGATAAGAAATATTGGAAATTGTATGAAATTATGATAGGAAAAAATAGGGGATAAATCTAATTTGATATCATCCCTTATTACATACGTGCATTCATATTAGGGAATTAAAATGGAAAAAACACAAAATAATATATTGGGGTTATAATGTGGGAATAAAGGGTTTAATATATCATATAATAATATATGTAATATAAGGTATTATTTTTATGAAATTTTGGCCAAGCGGGAGGAAAACAACATGATAGTATTGGGAGGATGTTGGGAACAACACAACTTGCACGTCACCAGTAGTGAGAAAGGATGGGGAAAGGTCACAATTTCAGTCGATGAACCCCAACCCTTGCCATTTGGAATTTACCTAACGAATTTGATGCAATCCTTTACCCTTACGAGTTTACCTAGATAATGATAGTCAATGAACCCTTACCAATTGGAGTTTGCCTAGATAATCCAAATGCCTAGCTCCTATCCCCTTTAATTAGCTTGATGAAATCTCTAGAAACCTTATTTTATTATTTTACCTCAAAAAATGAATCCAAATACCATGGGAACATCCCATGGGAAAATACCATGGTAAATACCATGGGCAGATCCCATGGGAAAATACCATTCTATCCATTTTTACCATCTCAAGGAAAGGGAATATTACGTTGTTATAAATGTGTGTTGACTGAATATTGTGTGTGGTTTTTCATTACTATAATGCAAGGCGTGATGTAATATGCAACCCTTTCATTCCACCACTAAGTAGCATACAATGTGTAACAAAAATTTGATGAGTGGCATGATATAACATAATGCTCTTGGTCTCACGTTTTACTACTAATACACAATATTTTTCCTTCAAACATTGGTTGGGCACCAACAACCAAGGAGACTACCTTACCATATTTATATGTTACATCAACAAAATATTGTCATCAATCCACCATCCATAGCCATTTACTAGTTGAGGAAATCATTCTTCATTTATTTGGTTCAATAGGTTATATTTGCTCCTCTTATTTGAACATTTTGGAAAAATATTTTAGAGGAAACTACACAAACTAGAAACCATTAAACATATCTACATTGTCCTCTAAAATATTTGTCCAAAAGGTTCAAAGAAGGGGAACGGCTTTAACCTATTGAACCAAACAAAGACTGATTTCCTCAACTACTAAATGGCTAGGGATGGTGGAATGATGAAAATATTATCTTGATGCAACATAGAAATATGGTAAGGTAGTATCCTTGGTTGTTGTTTCCCAACCAACTTTTGAAGGAAAAATAGTGTATTAGGAATAAAACACAAGACAAATAGCATTATGTTATATCATGCCACTTAAAAGAAATGTATGTTACACATTGTATGCTACTTAGTGGTGGAATGAAAGGGCTACATATTGCATCATGCCTTGTGTTATAGTAATTAACAACCAAACACAATATCCCATCAACACCCATTTATTACAATGCCTCATAAGAAGGCTAAGATGAAGAGGGATTTTCCATTCTCCTATAATTCTCAAATGATAAGTATTCTATATCTCTCATTTATGATTATTATTATAATTATTATCATCTTTATTATTCTATTAGTTTTTATATCATTTACTTGGTCATTATTGTTCTTCCATTACTTCCCAGTGAGGATTGCAAGTCAACGACAAGAACTTCCCAACCAATGGAAGAAGTGGAAGAATGAAGCAAAGCAAGATGATTTTATAGAATTTCTACTTGAAGGATATTGTACCAGATAAGACCCAATATTGGAGGGAGTGGGTTGTTTTAAGTATGCTCTAATTGTGGTAAAAGAGGAGTCATGATATAGCATGCAACAGATGGTAGAATGGAAGAAAGATTTGAGAAAGTTCTCCTATGAAGAGAAAGAGGATCATGTCGAGTTGTTTTCCCCAATTGATGATCTTATATGATTTATCTCTAACAAAAGATGAAGGACCCACGTGTCACAAGGAGAAACTCTAGAGGGAGAAATAAAAAATCCATGTTATGACCTCAAAGAAAGTTTACCTTAGATTCTAAGATGATCGTTTGTTAGTGTAAGAGGGGGTACTTAGTCAAGGTTACTCGAAAGCATATTTCATAATGGATCTTGTGAAGTTGCAAATATTACAAGGTTCAGTTTGAGTTTATTGCCTCATTTTGGGTTTGATTATAATTTCTTGAATGAGTAATTCACCCTATATGGCAAGGGTTGAGTATATTACTGTTGGATTCACAAGTTGAGAAGAAGTATTGAATTAGAGGCTACATGTAGGATTGTGTCATGATATACATGGTGATGAAAGGGGCACTGAAGCTCGAATATAACTCCACTCATGAGCTGATAAACGATATGCTGACAAAGCCTCTTTCTAGAGGGAAGTTTATGTACATCTTCGACAAGCTTGGGCTTGTGGATAATGACTCTTTGGTTGAGAGGGAGTGATGATTTCATGAAGTAAATGGTTTCTCCCTGTGTCATGTATTTAGACCAAAACTAGGGATATTATACATGTGTCAAGTACATTGATAAAAATTATGGAGAATGGTATGATAGATTAGGTAACATCATGGACAAAAAAATTTCATGTGTCATGTACTCTAATTAGAACTAGGGATGTTATCCGTATATAAAGTATATTGAGTGGAATTAGGAAGAATGGTCTAGTGGATATCCATTTTCCTATATCATTAGGGTTGTAGTCCTTGTGTCACTTTGACCTGTATAAGAAAATGGTTTGAAAAAGGATATTCTCACAGTGTTTATTAGACCCGTTGGCTAGAGAATAGTCCTAGGGGCCACTCAAATCTCTTTCTAGAGTGAGAAGGATTCTCCTAACATCATGCTTAGATATCTTTCTTGAGTGAGCTTGTTCTGGCACCTGTCTTGGGTTGAGGTCATTTGGAGTTTAGCCCAGACTATGTGCAGTACATGTGTGATGGTGAATGAGAACTAGTTTAGATACCATGAGGTTGAGGCACCATGGAAACCATGGTGAATAGTTGCTATTGATGTTGTACGATAGGTATTGAGTGGATGCCACAGTTCTTATAGGTTAAGGGTGTTGACCTATACGATTGTGATATTGGGCATTATGATATTAATGATAATTCTTCTCTTAAGCTTGAACCTACCTTATAGAATATTTAAAGTTGATAACAACATGATAAGTCATTATAAAGACCTCCCTAGTTAAGAGGAAGTGTTGAATTTTGTAACTATGGTCAATTTTCATAATGTAATTTTTTTTATATATATTTATTTTCAAGCATGTTCTTCATGCTAAGGTCAAAAGAAAAATGTTGTTTATCATGCTCTTCATGCTCATTTCAAAAGAAGAAAATTTAAAATTAAGATTTAGAATTATTGGATACATTGAAGCCTATTTGACATCCTCCTAGTAAAGTCAACCTTTTTACTTGATCAAGTAGCCTTGGTTTCCTCTCCAGGCACACATTTGGGCACTGATCCTACTGGCATGTGAATCAGTGGCTATCGACCATCGATTCACACTATTATAGGTATGATCTAGGTGGATATTAGTGGTCACCCACAAAGTCCATTTGGACTCCCACCATTGTTTCTTTCAGCGTTTTAGTTTCCTTAATTGTAGCATAGTTTACTATTTTTGGCAGTTTTTCGGGTCCTGAACTTCTAAAGCTGTTTTGAGGCCCTAAATGATGGCTTTTGGTAAAACTAGGAGCAACATGGGTACATGGACTGATGTTTATCTTCCCAAAGTTTTAGTTCTCGGATAGATCTTCCTAACGAGATATTGTATGCATGAAACAGAGATCGTATGCCAAAGTTATGACCACGGGAAGTTGATGTACCAATTTACCCAAACGGGGCCTGCAGTTTGGCGTTTCATCTTCTAGGGTTAGGTTTTTGGATGTTTAGGGTTTTCCATTGTTTCTCAACAATAAATAGGCCTTCGAGCCTCATTGTAACATAGTGCAGAGGAATGTAGCTACCACATCTCTTCTCAGAGATAAGCTACCATCGCCCTAGCAGGTTTATTTTCATTTTTGTTTGTAAGCATATTTCAGTATTTTACATTAATGAAATGAAGTATTCTTTTCGCTGCATCTCTGTGTTTATGATTATCTCTGTAATTTGTTGTGCTCATGTTTAAATCCAAATTAGTGGTATCAGAGCGGTCTGCTTTTTCTCTATTTTTCTTTACATGTCCCCAATGAGATCAGGATATAAGGAGTTAGGGCTTGAACTGGTCAAACCTTTTGAAGACCAACCTTTCAAATCTCGACACCCTCCCATGGCAGATGAAAAGAAAGACGAGTGGGTAGGAGATCCTATCAAAATCTTGCTCGAAGAAGCCCTCGAGTGACAAAGGAATGTGATGATGGAAAAATTTGCCTAGATCCTTCAGCGGCTACCCAAGGGCGATGCATCGGCTTCCAACAGCTACTCTGGAAATGTCACACTGTTTAAGGTACAAGTTAATTTTGAAATCCCCATATTTGAGGGTCAAACAGACATAGATGCCGTCGATAAATGGTTAAATCTGCTAGAGGGTTATTTTTCTGTTCATGATTTTTCCATTTGGAAAAATATTATTTTCACTCTTCTCAAAGAAACCCCCCATGTCAAGGACTGGTGGGAAACCTACTGCGAGTAGAGGATGAAATTTTAGGCTCACTATTTTTAGCCACACTCCCTTGGAATTAATTTTGGGATGCCATCAAGGAATAATACTACCCTGTCGGAAGCTATTAGGATCAATACATAAAGTGGACCATGCTGCAGGAGGGAAGGGACCAAGACATGTTGGAGTTTACCAATATTTTCTGTACCCTTCGCACAAAGTTGGCTATGAAGGATTCAGAGCAGCATTTGGTACTCAAATATCATGGTTTCTTGCACAGGTACATGCAGGAAGAAATAGAATTCCTGAACATCTCCTCGCTCGGCATGACATACCGATATGCTGTCAAGGTCGAGAAAAATTTTAAATAGAATAAGTGAGACTTTGGATCTGCGAATCTGAAGCAAGGGAAAGGTGCCCCCAAACCATAGAATAAAGGACAAAGCGAAGACAGGGCGGCACAAGACAACCTGCCAAAGCTGCAGGCAAAGAACAGCACCATGAAGCTAAAAAAGGACATGGGAAAGTGGTGTGAGTTACATAAGAGCTCCACTCACAACACAAGTGAGTGTCAGGCCAAGTAGTGATTGGTGGTCGAGTTAAAGGTTTCAGAATCAGATGCATGTTTTGACTCTAAGTTAGAACCAGACAAGGGGAATGACAAAGGGAAGCATATTATCAATGCAGAACCCAACACCACCGTTGCCACCATGAAGATCTAGAAGGAGGAACCGAGGATCTAGAGGAGGAGCATCTCTTCCACTCCTAGATGTGGGTAAAGGGATCCCTGCTATAGTTCATTGTTGACAGCGAGAGACAAAAGAACCTCATTTCAGCAGAATTCATGAAGCAGCTGGGCTTACCGACCACAACACATCCACAACCATACACCATCGGGTGGCTTCACCAAGGATGAGATCTTTGTGTGAGCCAACAGTGTTTCCTTCCATACAACATCAAGCCCTTCACGGATGAGGTATTGTGTGACATTTCTCCCCTTGAAATTTGTGATGTATTATTAGGACAACCATACTTGTGGAAGCGACATGTTGTGTATGAATCAAGGCCCCGTGTTGTTATTGTTACTTTGGGAAATAAATTGTACACTATACCGGAGGTAGCACCACCTACCGCCATCTCTTTGGTTACTATAAAACAATGCATTGAGCTCATTTCCAAAACCAGGAAATTTGTTTTCCTGATGATAGGCCCTCAAGGAAAGAAGAATATGGTGGCCACGACATCCAGACAGGGCCCCTTCGCACAACAACTATAGATGGACAAGTTCATGGAGGAATACGAGGACATCTTCACCTCCCATGCAGGGGTTACTTTGCACTGTAAGGTCAAGCACTCCATCGATCCAACCCCAGGTGCATCACTGCCCAATGGATCAATCTATCGACGCTCCATTCTGGAGAATGATGAAATCAAGAGGTAGATTCAGGAGCTTCTACAGAAAGGTCACACCTGTCTGAGTTCATCACCCTGTGGGAGCCCGATCGTGTTGGTACAAAAGAAGGATGCGACTTGGAGACTCTGTATTGACTATTGCGCGCTGAACAAGATAACTATCTGTAATAGGTACCTGATCCCACGGATTGATGAACTCTTGGACCAACTGAAGGGGGAAAATATTTCAGCAAGATCAATTTGAACTCAGGATATCACCAGTTACCAATCAAACCCTCCGATGTGTGGAAGACTGCCTTCAAAGCTAAGGATGGCCTTTTCGAATGGTTGGTTATGCCTTTCGGATTGACGAATGCTCCTGCAACCTTAATGAGGCTAATGGATGACATCTTACAGCCATTCACCAACTCATTTGTAGTGGTATACTTGGATGACATCCTGATCTTCAGCCAGAGTTGGGAAGAGCACCTCCACCACATCCAACAGGTTCTCCAAACACAATGGAAACACAAGTTATGTGCCAATTTGGAGCAATCCAATGTTGGCATGACCCAGGTTCAGTATCTGGGATACATTATTGATGAACAGGAGGTGCATGTGGATCCATACAAGATCTGAGTCATTCGGGATTGGCCATCTCCAGTGACTCTGACAGTGCTCCACAACTTTCTAGGTCTTGCCAACTTCTATCATAGGTTCGTGTTGGGATTTTCTCATATCACTTGACCCTTGAGTCAAGTAATCAAGGGGGGAGTGAAAGAAAAATTCTTTTGGCCTGAGTCTCAATAGAAGGCATTCACAGAGTTGAAAGATCCCCTATGCTTGGCACTAGTTCTCGCACTACTAGACTTTCAACAACCATTTGAGGTGGAGAAAAATGCCTCTGACTATGCTATTGGGGCAGTCCTTACTCAACACGGGCATCCAATGGCATATCACAGTGAGACACTTTCAGACGCAGTCTAAAAGTATCCCACTTATGACAAAGAGATGTATTCCATTTTGCAGGTCTGTCGATAATGGAAGAATTACATTTTTGGGAAGGAAACAGTCATCCACACAGACCTGCGACCCCTACAGTTCATACAGACCCAAGGGAAATTGCAGAATGATCACTATTAGAAGTGGTCCACATACCTACAACAGTTCCATTTGAATATCAAGTATAAGAAGGGAAACACCAATAATGTTACAGATTGCCTCAGTCGACCACCGATCATGGCATTAACCACCGTTCTCAACTCTTGTTGGCACGAGACTTTTGATTGGCCACTTCTCTACAAAAGCGACCTAGAATTCAGCCACACATACTAGACACTCTTGGATGGTCAACATGTTCCATATTTTCACCTCGAGGATGCCCTGTTATGCCACCTGGCTCACCTTTATGTTCCTTCAAGTGAGCATGCCAAGATGATTTTAGAAGCACACTACAGTCAAGCTGTTGGGCATTTCGTGGTTGAGAAAATGGTCGTAGTACTGCAGAAATATTTCTATTGGCCGAATCTTCAACAGGATGTCGAGAATTACATCAGATCATGCACTTCCTGCACCATTGCCAAACCAACCATCAAGAAGCAAGGCCTCTATAATCCGTTTCCTACCACTAGTCGACCTTGGGAATCCATCTCCATGGGTTACGTGTCAGGCCTTCCTTCCACTAAGCATGGAAATGACTATGTTTTTTTGTTCTCGAAAATGGCCATTATGGTGGCTTGCAAGAAGAATATCACAGCAGAAGCCACTGCTAAACTCTTCTTTGAACAAGTGTGGGTACACTTCGAGATCCCACAGTCTATCATCTCAGATCGGGACAGCAGGTTCCTCAGTACATTTTGGTCCAGTCTCTGGTCGATGATGGAGACCAAACTCATTAAGTCCACAACCTTCCATCCTCAAATTGATGGCCAGACAGAGGTTGTCAATAGGATGATCATACACATTCTACGCATGTACAACTCAAATCCTCCATGCACATAGGACGAGAGCCTCCCCTATGTTCAACATAGCTATAAATAGGCTCTCCACAGCTCGACTGGCCTCAACACTTTACAGGTGGGCTTGGGATTCCAACCACTATATCCCATTGATGTGGCCATGCCATCTGCAGCTACTCACATAGATTCGTCTCGTCCAATCCGAAACAGATAAGGAAAACAACTTCATTGAGCAATCCAACATATTCACTAGCAGGTCCATGACATTCTGGAGAAACCAAATGCCAAGTACAAGCAGTAACATGATCAACATCAGGTGCCACACAAGTTTTAGGTGGGAAACAAAGTCTGGTTGCACTTGCAAAAGGAACGCCTTAATGGAGCCTATCGGAAACTTAGACCACTCTAATATGGTCCTTACCCCATTACCAATGCTATGGGAGACAATGCATTTGAGCTTAGCATTCCCCCATTCCTTGGCCTGCACCCAATGTTCGATATGGATCGCCTTCGTCCATACATTCCACCATTACTAGACACATCCCACATTTCAGAACAACTCACACCCACAGAGTTAAATCTAGATTGCATGGAACAAACTGCAACTGATTACATCATTGACACACGGATCAAGCACAATCGCCAACAGAATATCCAATTGTATCGAGTTGTCAAAGTAGGCCAACTCCTTCACAAGGGCAAGTGGATCACTAGGGACCAAGTTCAGTAGAAGTCTCCTCATCTCATGGAGGAACTCAACGCAAAGGGGACCGTTACTTCCTATGGGGGAGGAATGATCCAGGTGGATATTGGTGGCCACCCGCCAAGTCCACTTGGACCCCCACCATTGTTTCTTCCAGCTTTTCAGTTTCCTTAATTGTAGCGTAGTGTACTATTTTTAGCAGTTTTTTTGGTCCTGAACTTTCGGAGTCATTTTGAGGCCCTAAATGACGTTTTTTGGGAAAACTAGGAGCACCATGGATTCATGGACCAATGTTGCTCTTCCCAAAGTTGTAGTTCTCGGATAGATCTTTCTAACGGGGTGTTGTGTGCATCAAACGAAGATCGTATGCCAAAGTTATGACCCTGGCAAGTTGATGTACCAATTTACCCAAACAAGGCCCACAGTTTGGTGTTTCATCTTCTAGGGTTAGGCTTTTGGATGTTTAGGCTTTTCCATTGTTTCTCAACAATAAATAGGCCTTTGAGCCTCATTGTAACACTGTTTAGAGGCATGTAGCTGCCACATCTCTTCTCAGAGATAAGCTACCATCGCCTTAGCTGGTTTATTTCCATTTCTATTTGTGAGCATATTTCAGTATTTTACATTAATGAAATGAAGTATTATTTCTGCCGCATCTCTGTGTTTATGGTTATCTCCATAATTTGTTGTGTTATTGGTTGAATCTGGATCAATATCTCCTATAGTTGTAGTTTTTCATCATCATGTTCTTGATAACAAGATGACACTTAATGGGGAAAAGTCCACTTATTGATCTGTCACTTGATGGCACTGCCTTGTGCTCCCCCACCTAATGCTTTCCACGACCTCAACACTTCACTGGTGGGTAGCGGTGGGAATGATATTGGATGGGAATGGTTGTCGTCTATTGGGACCATTAGTTGATGGGACTTCCCAACACCTTTGAGCGCTCATAGTTGCATTGTTTGAGACCAATGCTTGGCAACACTGCAGGGAGTTGCCCCAATACATAGTCTTGATTTCGTCAAGTGGTCAGTCGAGCCATAACTGTAAATGTGGGAGAATAAAGGGAGGAGAGATAAAGGTTGGGCTGATGACACCCAAGGGTGAATAGAGGAGATAGGGGAAAATATTAAGCCAAGCCATCCCCATTAAATATAAACCTTCAATCGACTGTAGACTCTGCTTATCTGAACATGAAATTGATCACAAATTACTAGAAGGCTTCAAATGTGGCGCGGGAGGACAATTTAGAGCACGTGATAGGATATGAGAAGACCTTCCAGTGATTAAAACATCATACTTTGCTTGAGGAGAAAAAATAAGAGAGTGTATCAAAGTTCCTGAAAATCCTAGTAGTTCCTCTTCCATGTTAATGGATTGCTATATGGCAGGCCACACAATAGTTCATATGATCGATAAAACCTTAAGAAGTTATACGAAGCTAAAGGGAGAAAAGGTTGCAAAGACATAGAAATGAAAAACAACTAAGCCCATAGAAAACCATGAATCTAAAGCACATGAAAAAGAGAAAAAATCCTTGAGAAAAACTTTTCGTTCTCGTTGTCCATATCAATATTTAAGAATATATTGATGAAGAAAAAGAATGTTTTAATGCATTCCATAAATAAAATATTTAAATGTCCATGTTATTAAAACAAATCTATGTCAACTATTTCAATATTATGTATGGTTTAGAAACAAAAAACTAAACTATGTATATATTATATAAAGAAATTAAAAAAAACACACATTTCAAATAGTTTCATTATTGTACAATTTTTCCCTTTTGAGATATATTTGTTGGTCAAAGTTCTTTGAAATCAAACAAATAATTATAGAATTGTAAATTTAAACTATGTAGTTTATACAATTTAAGTGCCTATGAAATTTTCAAAGATTAAATCCATTTCTACATCAAAAAATGCAATTAAGCTAACACCACTTTATTCATTCAATTAAGTTTTCAATTTAAAAATTCATATTTAAATTACAAAATTGTTTCAAGTTGAATATCAAAAAAATTAAAATTGGAAAAACATATAATTGAAAAACATGATAATGTTGTTCTTGCTTATAGTGATTCTAAACCATCCAGACAATTTCATAATAGCATTTACCTTAAATAAATTATCCTTTATCTGTTTACAGCTTATTGATTTTTTTTAAATAAGGAAAAAAAAACAAACCCATTGTTTGTTGTAACTCTTATTGTCAAATTATTAAAATTTATCACATGTATTGCAAATAGGATCACAATAAATTAGTATATTAAAATGATATATATTACTCACAATAGCGCATTATGAGTTACAACGAAGGGTTATTTGCGATGGGAGAAAGCAACCAATCTTCATGATGTTATGATTCATGCAATGCCAAATAGATTACATAAAAGAACTGTATTAAACTTGAGTAACCAGATCACCCATGGCAAAAGTGCTACTCCAAGAAGCGCCAAGATCATAACTATTTTTAATGTCATCTTCCAGGCATTCTTTCTGCAAACAACCAGAATGAGATACATTTTTAAAATAAATTTGATGAAACGGAACGGGGCAACGCTTAACCCTATGCAAGAATGTGGCTTGATATAGAGAACTAACCTTAGTCACCATTGACTGACATCGTAGATGTCCCTAGCATGTCTCTGGCATGGTGTTCCCTATCAAACAATACATCCATAGAAAATTACACCAAAGGAATAAATAAGCATATATACATGCTCACAGAATGTCATATCTTTGGTTGAGTAGTTTCCGTTAAAACAAAAACAAAAACTGAATGCAAGAAAATCAGAATCGACACCTCTAAATAATTCTTCCCATCTCTTAGAGTCGACAGGATTAAGAGCGGCATGGCATCTCGCCTCGTCTTTGGCACAATAAATTTCTGGAATTGCAAGACGTCTAGGATCAGATCCACATTCATTGTAGAACCATGCTTTATGCATTTTACTCATGCGTAGTCTCTGTCAGATATGCAAATTCTGCTGGACTAGCCTCTGTGCGCTATCCCAAATCAAAATCAAAGCACATTTCAATTTTATCGTGACAATTTAAAAGAAAACTTCAAATTTCATGGATGATGAATGATTGAACCGAGAGACTGATTTTACAACTCAGTATAAAGAGATTTATAAATTTGTCTTTCAATCTTTTCCTCTTTAAAATAAAAAAATAAAAATGACTTTCTAAATAAAAAATAATGTTGATTACAAAAAAAATGAATATGTTATAAAATAATCAGAAATAAAAAAATGTGTGAGTAAGTTGTTTAAGTTTATAAAAATTATGTTTCTATGGTTAAAATGTTTATTTGGTCATATATATATATAAATACTCTATTTAGGGTTCACAAATATAATTTAAACAATGAAATAACACATTTTTCACATAAAAAAAATTTGATCCGTCTCATCTCATATTAAATCCATACTTCAATAAATCTATGCTAATGTCATATTAGGGATCCTAGCAGTGGTCAAAGAATGGGGATGGGAAAAGGACCTTCAAAGGAAAGAAAACTCCACTCAATATCACATGAACAGAGAAAAGAGAAAAAATTGTTTTTAGACTTTCCTAAAGGTCTTATAGACTATGCCAAAAAAAACAATAGTGTGGAAAAATTAAAAGAATTTAATATAAAATTTTTACTTATTTAAATTTATATAATTTTATTAAAAATTATAGTTCGACATATTTTA
This sequence comes from Pinus taeda, assembly GCA_000404065.3. Taxonomy (NCBI): domain Eukaryota; kingdom Viridiplantae; phylum Streptophyta; class Pinopsida; order Pinales; family Pinaceae; genus Pinus; species Pinus taeda. The sequence goes on along the minus strand of APFE030888014.1, from coordinate 64,601 downwards.
ATTTATAAATTTTAAAATTAAGATAAGTTTATATTAATTTAGCATAACAAAATTTTTATTTTATTTTTAAACATTATAATGTATCTATTAAATAGTTATTTAGTTTTTATTTCTTTGTCATAGTTATTAGTTTTATTTTTTGTCACATAAATAATTGTAGGATAATAATTTTATTAAATCATAAAATACCTCATTTTAGTTAAAACAATTATACTTCAATTAAATTGAAATATTAATTATTAAAAATAATAAAAAAATGAAAATTAAAATATCATTTTCATATGTATAATAATTATTACTATTATCAGAACATTTTGGAGGTGCTAACCACATGTTTATATGATAGATTTCTTTACCCGAGTAAACGCGCAGAATTAGGGTTTGTAGCAGGTTTTCAGTGTTGGGCACCATGGAGGGGCATGAAGGGGGAGTTCCACTCCCTCCTACAGTAATGTAGTCTCAAATCGTTTCAAAAAGCCAATAGAAGCAGAAACCGGGAGTATCGATAGAGGAAAACCAAAAAACAACAGATCATAGTGGTAGGCAAAAACATAGGAGGAAGTCAGAAGAGAGAAGCGAATAGGAGGAGACAGTTAGAAAGCTGACCCTAGAAGTCTTTTAGGACCATGTAAACCTAAGACATCCATCACACCTCGAGTGGTATTAAGTGATCCAGTGCTACAGTCGCATAGGGAGCACATGGCGAATTATGTAGTGATATGCAAATTCCTATGGTCAACGGAGAAAGCTTTATACACATGGATAAAGAACCATTGGAAACATAAGGGAGAAATAGACTTTCACTTTGGATGTAAGGGTTTCTTCACAGTTGTGTTAAAAAATCTAGAGGATAAAGACAGGGTGTTTGAAGGAGGACCATACTTCTATGCTGCTGCAGGCCTCTATATGTGGCCATGGGTGACGAATTTTGTCCCAAATGAAAACCATTTACATCGGTGTTGGTATGGATAAGACTCTATTCCATACCTCTAGATTATCCGATGTCAGAATCATTAAAAGCCATAGGAAATAAACTCGGGCATTTTTTAAAAATATCAGAGGCCACTCTGCATGGAAAATATACCTCCTTTTCCTGAATATGCGTAAAAATGGACATTTTTGGGGCTCTGCCAGATGAAATAATTCTAGAAGTATATAATGAAGAATGGATGCAGGCGGTGGACTATGAGCATGTCCCTTTCCAATGTCATAAATGCCATGAACATGGGCATCTCTTCAGAGATTTCCCTTTAAATAAAATGGAGAGTAGTATCAAAGCAACCTCAGGGAAAGAGACTGAAAGCTTTACCAAAGTGGGAGGCAAAGGAAAAGGAGCGGGAAAGAACCAAAAAAAAAACTATGAGGAAAAGTAGCCTAGTCAAAATATGTTCAAGATATTAGAAGAAGAATGAGGGGATGAAAGAGTGAACCAAGTACTGAAGGATAGTCTTGTAGAGAAGGAAAACGATGAAACCATGGAGGATAGACCTGAAAAAAGCCAACAAAAGGAGGATCAACCAAGCACTATGGAACTTGATAGGGACCAAGAGATGACACCAAGCGAAGTGGGAACGGAGGATCATGAACTGCAGGAAATTCTGGAAAGGGAACAACTCGATCTAGAAAAGTTCTTGGAGGAAGGAATTACCAAAGTTGTGGATTTGCTACCTCAAGAGGAGTTTAATAGGGTACAACAACTCTTCCTCTAAAGAACTCAGGCAAAGGGTTCTGGGGTCAAAATAAAGCATGACAATTAGGACAACGGAGGGGTTAAAATGATGGGGGAAATAGTGGGACAAGCTTCCAAGAATTGTTGCGGGAAATTCTCCCCTAAGGTTCTTGGGTGAAACCTTAGCAGACGGAAAATTATCTAAGTTAAGAAACACACGCACAACCAACCGTTTATGCTATAAATAACTACTTCTAGGGTGAGAGAAGCATACCCGTGGTCCTACGTTTGGGTAGTTACTCAAGGGTGCAAACCCTTCTTCACGTCCCTTCCGCTCCTTGGTCCTGTAAAAATCACAATCCCACAAACTACAACAGTATATGGACAAGATTTTACATAAAAAATGATCTTTATGTTATATGAAAAGATGAGTTAGTTACAAACTTATAAGCATCTATTTAAGTATGAACTTCACATATAAATATCATTAACACAAAGACAAGAGCGTTTTGGGAACAAGACGTGTTTCTTTATTAGATAAGTAAAATAATATGAAACAAGAGCAATATCACCTGAATCTACTTCTGCAGGCTCCAAGCTCAGCCTCCTTCTGGATCCGTCCCGCCTCAAGCCACTAGTAGGTCTCCCTCCATTACTCTCTCCAAGATGTGATGGGAAAAATGAACATCCAAACACAAAGGAAACAAAGGTTTCCTATACAAGATGGGGGAAGTGCAGGAGGCACAAAAGGTCTTCAGACCTGATCAGGGGGATAGAAAATCAGTATAATGACTTTGCTCACAAAAATTTCTCCTCCTTAGGCCTCCCTCATGATGTCTTTTTATACCAACTCCAAGGTAGTTTTTTAGTTAGGAATTGGTTGAGGACAATTGAGGCCACGGGCACTAACAGGTGATCAGCAGGTGAAACCCGCGATCTCCGCCCGAAAATACGGAATTTTTATATTTTTTAAGTGTTTTAATACATATACGCGGGTTAGCCATGTAGGACCCGCGTATACACGCGTTTAACTCAGGGCAATGTCGTGTACAGGGAATAAAACACTGTTTTTTAGATATGTGACCAGGTCTGGAAGGAGGGGTTGCCCTAGGCCATGGCTGAAGCGTCACAAACCATACTGGTGAGATTTGGAGCTATAACACCTGGGTTGGGAAATCCTTTGTCTCACAGTTGATCAAACCACATTAACATTCTTCAGTCGGGTTTCAGGGATTAACTTTGAGTCATTCGTCACCAAGCCATCTGTTGTGTCGTTATGTGTTCAAGAGGTCTGTAAACAAAACATTCAACTGCAAAATGCCTATCATCCATTCTATCATCCTTGAGTCAGTCCTTATAGCAATATTTCTTCAACTTGAACTATGATTTCGTGTTGTGGGCTTGCCTGCGACGGGTCACTTTCTATCGACATCAGCACATTATCTAGAGAGTTGACTTAGAAATTGTCAGTACCTTGAAGTCTGTGGCGACTCCGCTGGGGACTTCAGGTTCTAAAATTCTGAATATCTATCAAAAAATTGCACTCACAGTCTGAATATCAGTCAAGACACCTTTAAACTGCTCCCATAGAAAATTTGCAGCTTGGAGGTAGAGCTGAGGCAGACCTCTTTTCACCCCATACAGATATACATAGTCTTTAGAGTTCCTGTCCAGTCCTTGCAACATAAAACCTTCATAAAATCTTACAGGACTAGCCCAGAAGCTGGCTCCCAAGAAGAATTTCAGGTACACAAGGGCACATCCTGACCCAAATCCTCCCCCTACCTTCGAAAATCCCAATACCATCCCTAGATTTGTTAGGAACCAGCAGACACAAGATTATCTTGCTGACATCAGTTCACAGTCAGAGCTTCCTAACTTCATCCCCACCCCAGTCAAGGTCCTATTCCGCTCTACCCCTAATTCCCCTAGTTCCCCATCAACATCCCAAAGTTCTCCACCAATCCCTTCTTCCCCCACCCAAGTTCCCTTGTCCCACACTGTTATACCCTCAATACCTGTTACCCCGGTGATACCTGTTGTTCCTCTTATCCCAGTTGTCCCAATTAACCCCCAGAATCCAGCAAATATGGCCAGGTATGCACCTCTGCAATTACCTGCCAATCCAGTGGCTTTACCTCAATACTATCAAGCCAAAATAGCATACTTTGACTCCACTGGTCCTTATTCTACCATCCAGCATGCTAAGAGAATGCAAGATCACTTTGAAAATTATGAGATAGATGATGAAACTGTAAGAATGAGAATATTTGTCCAAAGCCTGACAGGGGATGTGAGAACATGGTTTAGATCTCTGCCTGCAAACAGCATCACAACCCCTGATGAGCTCTACCAATCCTTTACAAATAGATGGGAGAAAAAGAAAGACCCTTTACACATACTTGGTGAGTATGATATGATTAGAAGAGGTCCTCAAGAAACAGTATTCGAATATTGTGCTAGGTTCAATAATGTCTATAATGCTATACCTCAAAATCTGAGACCTCCCCCGGATCTAGCTTTATACAAATTCCCAGATGGATTTGACCCAGATATGGCCTATCAATTAAAAGAAAGAGCCCCTCAATCCCTCGAAGAAGCTCAGAGAGTTGCTGTAACGGTTGAAGCAAACCTGATTGCTAAGAGGAATAGGGCTAAAGTGGAGAAAAGAGTTGTTTTCAAAGAAGAGCCTTCAGCCTTGGACCAAAAATTAGATGCAATAATTTATGGTATGAAGAGGTTAGGGGATAGGGTAGAATCTGTGGAAAGAAAATCTTCATGGGAAGCACCATCAAACAATACTAATAGGAATCCAAACTTTAGGAGGAACCAAAACCCTGGAGGCAACAAAACCAACAATGACCCTGAAATAAGACCACCATTTCAGGAAAACTATGCTGAGGCATCCACATCTGAAGAACAAGCAGAAGACACTCATATCCACCTAATGGGGCTTGACAATAAGCACCAAGTTTTCTTAAGTCAAGAAGATCAGGATGAAGAGGATAGTAAACAGTTTCAGACTAGTTCAGGGGAATCATTTGATTTTAAACAAGGCTATGACACTGCTGTCTATGAGGTTCATAAACAGTACAAGTTGAGAAGTAGGACTGTAAATGTAACACAACCTCAGAAAACAAAAGATAAATTACAGCCCAAAAGTGCCATAGTTGTTGAGCCTAAGAACACAACTGATACACCCACAAAAGAAATAACTGTTGAAGACATCACCGAACAAACACCAAGGTCACCATCTGCATCCTTTGAACAGTCTAAACCAAGCAAAGGCCCTCAAGAGGTGATCAACAATCATAAAACCCAGAATCAGGAACAAACTTCAGCAGATAAAGAAAGTAGGCTGATCCATACTACTAAAACACAAACAGAAAAACCCTTTGATTTGGAAACTGAAATTGGAAAATTGAAGATAACCATACCTCTGGCAGAATTAGCCAAAAATGAGATCTATAAACAGCAGATTCAAAGATCTCTACAACTCACACATAACAAAAGCAAAGATAATGTGGATAATGTCAATGTATTGGATGACACCCCTGAATTGCTGTTTGGACCAGAGGTTGATGGAAAGTAGCAGGCTCAGGAATCCTACCCTTTTATGTCAGCCTGCATGTGCATGACAAAATATTACACAATGCAATGTTTGACTCAGGTGCTTCTCACAACTTAATGCCCAAATCTGTGATGGAAAGGTTGAATTTAGATATTACTAGACCATACAAAGACCTCTACTCATTTGACTCCAGCCAGGTCAAGTGTTTAGGCCTAATAAAAGACCTATGTGTATCCTTGGTTCAGTACCCAAACAAAACAATCCTGATGGATGTAGTTGTTGCTGATATTCCACCTAAATATGGGATGTTGCTATCAAGATCATGGGGGGCTAAGCTTCAAGGGTCTCTCCAATTAGACATGTCTTATGCTACTATCACAGTCTTTGGTCAACCCAAGAGGTTGTATAGAGAGTCACTAATGAAATACATGGTCAGTAGTACAGAGAAGCCTCAAAACTTCCCTATTTATGCTGTCCACTCTGACATAGACTCATACATCCTTTACAATGACAATACAAACAGCAACGCCAAGGAAAAGACTCATATAGTTAAAACAAATCAAATTGCTGAACAAGAAGAGCATGACATCCAAACACAGACTGAATCAAACAATGCCAAAAGTCTGGACCACAAAGCAAATAACGGTGAAGCAACCATAATTGAACAAGACAATGAAAAAGGGGCCCTTCTAGAGAACAAAACAATCCCACCAAGTGAGGTGGATGTCAAGCAAACCAAGCCAATCAATCAGCCCATCCTACAAATCACCAATTCATCCCACACAAACCTCATTCAAAACCCCCTAGAAAAAGAAATCTTATGGTTCCTAGAATTTGATGGATCAGTTAACAAGCTAGGGGCAGGAGCAGGAGTGTGGGTGCACAATAAAGAGGGTAGCCATGCAGAGGGAAGAGCCTACAGACTGAATTTTAGATGTACCAACAATATGGCTGAATATGAGGCCCTGTTATTAGGCCTCAAGCTGGTACATTCCCTGCAAATTACTAGAATATCAGTCCTAGGGGATTCAGATTTGGTCATCCAACAGGTTAAAGGCAATTTTGTTACAAAAGACAACAAACTTAGGTCTTACAGAGCTGCTGCCACTCAGTTGCTTAACTCCCTTGCTGACTTCCAGATCACCAAAATTCCTAGGGCCCAGAACCTACATGCTCA